>JAWQFJ010000146.1:0-37500 GCA_034096865.1 Theodoxus fluviatilis | reverse complement strand
TGAACCCATTTCTCGTTTGGCATGCTGTTTGAATAGGGTTCACAACAAACCAAACAAAAATCCTCCTCAGAGTCTGTGGAAACAGAGTCAGACTTTTTGTAGCTTGATGTTTTTCTCGACTTTTTGTTCCCTTTCTGTTTCGGCAGTGTATTTCTACCTCCTGTTCTAATAGGTGCATGGTTTCTGTTAGTTTTTTCTTCCCGGCTCAGCTTGTTCTTTTCTGGGGTGTCGGTTAAAACTGCTGTCTGTCTACGTTTCCTTCCTCGTGATCCGACCTGCCTTGGAGCTGCTTTGGGGAAAGGCCTCACTTGTTGCGGGGAGAAGTCGTCACCAGCGTTCAAGGGAAGCTCTGTTGCCTCTATGGAGTTCAGCTGGGTGTCTGGTGCAGATGTTGGCTTCTGAACAGGCACAACTGCATCATAGTGAGCCCCAGAAAACAGGAGATGGACACTGCCAGTAGAAGTGGCTCCAGGTCGACCAGGGTTCAACACCGTCTCCAGGTGGTTCCCATATCTGACCTGGTGAATGACTGCACTGATTCCAAGTGCATTGGACAATGCGGACACTATTAAATCTGACGTGTCATTGTTGTATTGTTTATCTGTGATGTATCTCTGTAGCTCTTCCTCTACATTTGTGTCTTTACTGCCAAACTGTTCATAAAAAACCCTGTGGTCCTGCACTTCTTGTGTTAACTTAACACAGAGGTCATCAGTAGAGAGGACTGCAATTCCTTCTGACTCCAAGCATGTCTGAAAAGCGTAAAGAAGACAATGCCCATCCCCACGCATCCTTTTCACCTCCTTGTTCTTTTCCAAAAGGTGTCTGTCCATTGGATTCTGAATGTCTGTTCTGTTCGTTGGTTGGGACCCTCGCTGAGTCATCTGCCCATCTGTGGTAGCCAAGCCTGTAGCTTGCATCTGTTGAAGTGGCTGAACTGCTGGGTTTGATGCCAAGTCTTCAGAAGTGCTCCCGGAAGGTTCGGAGTCCTTGGGGGCAGGCCTGTCGGTCACTGCAGATGGTTGGAACTCCACATCTTGGAAAATGTCAGGATCATTTGGGCAGATGCCAGACACTCTGAACCCGATCATGATGTTAGTGGGTACGGCTGCCCGTGGCCATGCATCACGAATCTGCCCTGGGAGGTCATAGATAGTCATGCACTTTCCTGGGTTGTTCCTCAACCAAGATTGCTGTAGGCTGGCAAGAAATGTCTTGAACGGACCAAACACGGAACGGTCAATGGGCTGTAGCTTATGTGAGCAATGTGGGGGGAAGGAGAGTAGAACTACTCCATTCTCCTTTGCATAGTTTATCATGTCAATCCCAAGGTGAGAATCGTGGTTGTCCAGCAGCAGAAGGACTTTCTTGTCTTTGGATGGTCGGACATGCCTGATGAAATGTTCCATGAAGACATAGAAATTTTCTGCTGTCATCCAGCCAGAGGGATGGGCTGCGCCAATCGTCCCAGGGGGTGCATCCCGGATGAAATGATCATGGTACTGCTTTCTTGGAAAGATGAGAAATGGTGGGACTGTATTTCCAGCTGCACTAACTGCAACACACATGGTGATCAGCTGACCTCGCTCAGCAGATGTCATTGCTCCTGCTTGTTTGGCCCCTTTGGGAGATACAATGTTTTTTGGTTTTTGCACTGTTGTAACACCTGTTTCATCAACGTTCCAAATTTCAGGTGGCGAAAATTTGTGTTTGCTCAACACTGATCCAAGCTTTTCAAAAAACATTGAAACATTTGATCGATTGAATGCGGTAGCTCTTGACAGACTTGTCGCCTCCGGTTTCCTGATTGACATTCGCGGATGACGCTTAAGGAATGATGAAAACCAATCCTTCCCGGCGATTTCTTCTGTCTTCCAAGACTCTGGCATGTCAATGTCAAATGTGCAAGCACACTCATATGCAAGTTGTCTCACATCTCGTGGAGAAAGGCCAAAATATATGTCTGCTGATTGTTTGATGTAGTCTGCCAACTGATCTTCTTGCTTCTCTGTAAATACTTGCCGGTTCTTACAGCCATAGCGAATATCATCAGCACTTTTGGAAGAAGAACTTGGAAGCGGCTCTGGTGCAGAAAGCTGCTTTTTCTTCTTTATGTACCGTGTCTAAAAGTGACATGGCACATGTTGTACTGTTCAGCCACTGCACGAATGCTTTTCTCTCCAGTGACAGCTTCATTGACAGCTTTCTCAATAATGTCTGATGGAGTGGTTCCCCGTGAGGTCTTCCTCTGGTAGTTTCGAACCATTCTGAAAAAAAATGTCTAAATTTATTTAAGTTGATTTACGAGGAAAAAAATACAAAAGATCTAGACAGAATCCTCATTAAACAAAAATACCACATAGAGGCAGACACAGCTCCATGCAGCACGCATACTTAAACATGCATGCGCACACACACACGCACACGCACACACACACGCACACGCGCGCGCACACACACACACACACACACACACACTCACTTTTTCCTCCTTATTTTCTTCAATTTGTAGCGAATAGAAAAATGGGGTTGGTCGTAACACAGGTGGGGCTGGTTGTAACATGTTACAACTAGCCCCTTCTGGTGTGTTACAACTAGCCCCATCCCACTGTTGATCACCGGCCCTAACCCAGCAGCCAACACAGAAAACGAGAAGCAGATTTTGATGGTATGATAACATTAATAAAGCAACAAGCTTTCTTGAACCGTTTCTGTCAGTATTCTAAGCATCAGTGATTTAGAGATACATGATACTCTTTACAAATTGCAAAAAGTTACTCACATGCCTGAATTTCGAACTTTTTGTTCCCATTCTCACATGCGTCGATTCCATTCCGCCATTTTTTCTTGGGAAATGGAGAATGAGTAAAGGGAACAACTGTCTCAGTCTCAGCAGAAAACTCATAAACAGTAAGGAGTAATGCTGCTTGTTACTTCCAACCCGTGTTACTTTTAGCCCCGCTCTCCCCTAGCGTTCAAAAACGTTTTTTCCCGTGAAAAGCCGTCTCCCCTGCCGGAAATAATATGGGAGTCACCTCCCTGTAGTCTATTTGTAGTCTGGTTTTATAAAACGCGACCGTTGACTGACTTGGCACGCCCGGGGAGTTATGCTAAGATCCCGCCGCGTTAATATATCTGCGTTTTGTGACAAACGTCTTGCTCGGCGGTACTGTACTCCATGCACCTTAACGGTGCGCGTGATTCGGGTGTAATCTTAAGCTAAACGACGTTCCGAATGTTTCCGACTTCGACCATTTCAGCAGCGCCAATAAACGTCGTTTAGCTTAAGATTACACCCAAATCACGCGCACCGTTAAGGTGCATGGAGTACAGTACCGCCGAGCAAGACGTTTGTCACAAAACGCAGATATTTTTACGCGGCCGGATCTTAGCATAACTCCCCGGGTGTGCCAAGTCAGTCAGGCGGAGTGGCGGGTGCCGTCTCTTTTTAGAGTCGAATTATTAAGAGTACCGGGCAGATAACTCTGCGACGATTTCCGGTTCATACTTTGGAACGGTTCATACTTTGGAACGTTACAAGAGTAGCCTTTCGACTTCCTCAAAGGGGAGGTAACCCGACAGCACTGTCATTTACAGGCTAGAGAGAAAGCTCGACGAGAGAGAGGAAATGAAGCCAAATCTCTTTTTTTTTCCAGCCAGACCTACACCGGAGGCGCCCGCCCCTGACCCCCTAGCAACTCTGAGCTGAGGCGTCACCATTTGTCCCTACCCACGAAGAGTATACCAGTCCAGAAGCCACATGCAACGGACGAAGGCCAGGCAGCATATGGGATGTGTACCACATCCAATAATTTTGAGGTGACCGAGCATGTCAATGGCTGGGGTGAACAGGAGAAAGCGAGATTCCTCATCTCCAGCCTGACAGTCCTGGAAACCTTGCCACATGAGGACAGGAACAGGCCCGTAGCAGCTGCTGGCGAAATCGGCCAGCGGAATAAGACATATTGACGAGTCTGTGAACTGTACTACTGGGTTGGTCGGAACAAGTCCATTCACGACTTGTGTCGGCGTTGTGCCATCTGTGCCTCACAGTGTGCTTGATACCAAGGCCAACAGTTCTGCAGTGGTGCCCAGGTACTACCAAGCTGACCGGCCACAGACAGCTAGGACGTTACGAGAGCATGGACAGGGTACAGAAGGTATGTGTTGTAGCCAGCAACACTCTCGTGCAGGCCCCTGGATCGAGAACCATGCCCGACTCTGGGAGTACCAGGGAGACCTACCGCCGGATTGGTGGCAGCCGCCACGACGCCACCCTGATCCAGCACGATGATGACGAGCCTGCAGAGAGAAACAGCGTTCCAGGACCTTCCTCGGAAGACAAGAGCAACGATGGAGCTGCCCCTGAGGACGTGCAGACGTACACACGGTGAGGACGGCGTGTGGTGCGCCCGTCTCGCTAATTGTGAGGAGGACCGTACCCTTTGGTGACAGATCGAGTGGACAGTGTTCTTGCAAACTTTGACCCTGTTGACTGAGTAGATGCTACTACAAGGAAGCCAATACCCATGTGTCAGGTCTCTCGTTGTCACCACTCACTCTCCCATCTATATGGACTAC
Source organism: Theodoxus fluviatilis (assembly GCA_034096865.1). Classification (NCBI taxonomy): domain Eukaryota; kingdom Metazoa; phylum Mollusca; class Gastropoda; order Cycloneritida; family Neritidae; genus Theodoxus; species Theodoxus fluviatilis. Next base: position 32,919 of record JAWQFJ010000146.1, on the reverse strand, counting down.
CCGGATTGTGACTTGACCTTGCAGTGATTCATTGTTGTTATTGTTGTCAGTTGTATATTTGTTATATGTTACGTGTTAGTTGTCGATGTTTTATATATTTGATTGTTAAAGTATAGTGAGATCGATGAGGTCGTTTTGGCCTTCAGGGGAGGAGCGATGTTGTGAAAGTTCTGGAATGTGCTACAGCATCGCAGTAGCTTCGAGCTTTTGCACCATGCAGTCCTCTCCACAGGTCGGTTGCTTGGTTACTTGACGTAGCCAGGGCGGATTGCTTTAAAATGTCATAACTGCATGATTGTGTCGCTGTGTATTGACCAGTGCGCGAATGAGGGTCTTTTTGAAAACGACTACCGGATTCAGACTTCGCCTTCCCGGCACAAGCTAGGAGAACCCCGAATCTACAGGACTTAGCAAAGGAGACAAGTCGCAACGCAGCTGTGCGAGGCGATTAGGTGCCGTGCTGCAGTCTCTGCTCGAGATGACTATTATTTTCCATGATGAAGATGGTGATGATTGATGATGACATCCAGGGCAGCAACAACAACAACAACAGCTACAAAAAATTTAAAGCGCCTATTAATTGGAAATGTGGTTTAAGGGTTTTCATCCCCGCACTGCAATATCCAACATACAATCCACGGATATTTTCCTGAGGAAGAGCAATGCGGATTAAGGTCTTTGCCCAGGCACGTAGCTCGAATCCGTAGAGTAACAAGTTCCTGATATAAAGTTAAACCCCGCACCTGCAAACCTCAAAGCTGGACGAAAGCCTCACTTTGTGTTCAGTCGGCCAATTCTGAACAATTGTGGGAAATAACGTTATGACAACAGGTCTGGGGAGGTGAGTGCTCAGCACACTATGGAAATTCCCGAGGGACTGGAGGGAACTGTTGTACGCAGATTCCCTTTGTAAACCGTTGCAGGTGCCACGGCTTCCGCAGAGCTGTTTCGCAGAAAGCAATTTCCTGTTATTTATACCCCATATCCGCATCTCACCCCACTGTACTTATTGCGGTGTGGGTCTCAATGGCATCCTGTGACGACAATCATAATAGCTACTGCCCCCTCTTTGTGGATGGGGAAGCCAGCTGACAGTCACAGGTGTATTGATAAACCTTTCGGCCTGGTTTGCTGAGGATGTACAGAGCAGCGCTAGTGAGTCAAGTGATTTTTGTCTTTATCTGGGCCAGTGACGCACTGGATTCGTCGTCAATAGCGCTCTCTCTCTCTCTCTCTCTCTCTCTCTCTCTCTCTCTCTCTCTCTCTCTCTCTCTCTCTCTCTCTCTCTCTCTCTCTACTTTTATATATTCGTGTATTTTGCTTTAACCACACACTGTGTGTGTGGCTGCTAAAATAAACGCTGACATAATCACGACTGAATCGTCGTGGTGCCCGAAATAGGGAACTGTGGTTCTCTCGAGACAATTATCATGGAAGCATCTACTCAAACGTTAATTGTAGTGCTACATCCGTCCATTAGACGTTTTAGAGGGGTCCACACGAATCACGACTGTGCTGTGTGCGTTCATGTGCACGCTGCACTGTAGAGTATGTGCTGGTTCGGAACACAAATGGGTTTGTTTAATTAAAACCAAGCGCTGCTAATTACAACTAATGCTCGCTCTCACGCCAATGTTGCCTCCACGTACAGGATAGATGGATGGATGGATGGATGGATGGATGGATGGATGGATGGATGGATGGATGGATGGATGGATGGATGGATGGATCGATGGATGGATCGATGGATGGATTGTGTTTTACGGCCTATAAGCCTTTGTAGGCTATGTAAGGCCATTAAGCGCGAAAATCACGGGAACAGCTTAGAGTCAACGCAAATCAAGTCACGGTGTCCCTAGTTATTCGCCTCTTACGAATCGCGTAGGGAGACGCGGTGGGTCTATTCTTACTCCGAACCCACAGGGGACTCGATGTGCCGAAGAAAAGGATATCGCGACCAAATGTTTTGTGTGTGTGTGTGTGTGTGTGTGTGTGTGTGTGTGTGTGTGTGTGTGTGTGTGTGTGTGTGTGTGTGTGTGTGTGTGTGTGTGTGTGTGTGTGTGGTGGGTGGGGGGTGGGGGGTGGGGGTGCAACGCAAGTAGTTCAAATGATAAGAACGATATTATGCAGTGAAGTGTGTATCATCTGCTACGGTAGTATGCATCTTGACCATGCACTGCCTCAGTAACAGCGTTGTCAGTTCATCATTCTCTCGTTTCGGAATGGAATGGATCGAATATATATCTGAACAGCGAATGAAATTTACACGTAATGGTAATAATTTTAATACCTTGTGAGAGACAAAAAGGAACGGGTGATATGAAGTGTTTTTTTAATATACTTACATTCGAGGAGCTTTACTTATTCGTGCACTCTTGCATCGATTCGTCAATATTTGGACGGAATACAAAGGCAAAATATGATAAAGAGAATATTATTTACAGGGGTCTAGCTTCATCTCATCCGTTCACATGCTTCATACTAGACTGCATTGGCAATTAAGTTTGCCTGGATTCTGACTGTAGTCCCTCCACTGCCCCGATCTCCTGGCAGACATGATGGTTTCAGCACCTTCCTCCTATGATTCCATACGACGCTACAAAGCAATACTCGGCAACACTCGCAGTTGAAGCTTGCTGGGAAACAAGAATGCTCATCTCGATTATACATGTACTCAGAGACCCACACTGCAGTTTATCACTTGAAGATAAGAGTGATTGATCGATGGATGGCGTTTTACGGCTTTTCAGTCTTTGTTCAGTTCAGTTCAGTTCAGGCTCTTACCCTGAGATGGGTTGTTGAGGAATCACTGATGACTTTCGGACAATCTCCCTCCATCGATCTCTATCCTCTGTGGCTCGCTGTGAGTCAGCAAAGGTCAAGCCTGTCCACTCTTTCATGTTGTCTTCCCACCTCTTTCTCTGCCTGCCTCTCCTTCTCCCACCTGATACGGTACCTTGCAGGATGGTCTTGGCCAGCCCACTGCCTCTCTCAGCCTTTGTAGGCTAGCTTTATAAGGCCATTGAGCACAAATATCACTAGATTAGTTTTAGAGTATGTGCAAATCAGTTCACGATTTCCCTAGTTATTCGCCTCCTACGAATCGCGTTCTCATTCTCACTACTCAAACGGAAATTAAGCCCGAGTTTCGTCCCTTTACTTCAACTAGTTCCGGTGTGACGAAATGAGTTTTCTGCTGCGATGAGATTTCTGACGGTCTGCTGCGGTCAGCTTTCTGATGCTGCGGTCAGCTTTCTTTTGCGATCAGCTCCCATTTATGAGATTTCTTCTCCTGCAATCAGATTTCTTCTGCTGCAATATATTTCTTCTGTTGCAAAAAGAAATCGTTGAATAATGAAAACACACGTGCTCGCTTTGCAGTCGTTGGAAGAATGAAGAAATCTCATCGCGGCGGTCGCATGTTTGCGCATGCGCACTGAGCCCGTCAGAAATCTGCGCATGAGCACTGAGCCCGTCAGAAATCTCATCGCAGCAGAAAACTCATTTCGTCACACCGGTAGACTGGTAAAGATGGAAGCTGATGTGATGATCGCTAGATCGTGGCAAAAGGATGACATTAAAGCATGCAAAAAGATTAATTAGATTAAAAACTAATCGAAAATAGTCATATTAGACTGTTTTAACGTATACTTTCTGCACAAAACCCACAGAAGATAAGTAAACAAATCTCACCGTACGTACCTAGCAGACGAACGCGATGCGGCGATCGAACCATAGCCACTACGCCAGCAGACGATCGAGCTAAGTGTGATATAATGTTTCATGTAAAGCTCGAATGAGTAGCAGCAGACCAGGGAAACGAAGTTGTCAATTCAAGCCAGAACTAAACAGCTATCTGTTGCTACTCATTCGAGCTTTACATGCCACAGTACTGTTTTCCACCCCCACATACTTGTTCTTTGAGCGATCTAGTATTCAGTGCATGCAGACGCTTCGAGAATGCTACCGGAACTAGGTGGTTCTACCTAGCTTTGTTTTTTGACAGAGAGCGCCGAGGATAACTCCTGCAGGGTACGTTAATGAGAATGTCCTATAGGGAGTAAGCAGTGGGTCAATTCTTACCCCGAACCCACAGGGAAGAGTGCTGGGGCGCGTTGCCTAGTTCGCAAATAGCCGGTATCAACATGTGTCAAATGTTGTCTACTTTTACATCAGCTTTCATCATCACATTGACACCGGCCTATTCCTCGCAAGATCTTGCAAGGTTCCTAGCGTAAGCAACGTGCCCGTGAGTTACTTAGGGCAGCTCTCCGGTCTTTGATAATAGCGTACATGTATGTTGGTGTGCATGTTCATGAATAATTGGTGTCGCGCCTACAAACTGTGACGTTGAATGTCAATGACATCATGACCCGAAGGAAGAAGTCGGAAACGAAATCGGAAACAAAGTCGGAAACAAAGTTAACATTCCTCCGGCTCCCTGCACCCGTTTTACCCTTCTCCCATTTAGCATGTATCTTCCTTTAAACAAACGACAGAGAGCGCACTTTACGTATTTACCGCTGAGGAGCAGAGGCTACTTGAAATCTTCCGTGAAAGTAGTGATCAGGATATCTGGGTCTGCCAAGACCATGTACCTCACATCCTCTGGTCTCCAGAGTGGATGGTGGATCAGCCTGCTGGTCCGTGGGGAGAGGTTCCAGTGCTGCTTGGAGCAGACCCACAAAGCTCCATGGGTTCCGATTATGATGGGGGCTGTCTAAGGCCGACCGCCATCAGGAGGGCTCTCCTTTCTCCAGTACTAGGACAGTTAAGCCAGCTCTTGGCTGGACAGCAAACATATGCCATTGTAATTCTGTCATGCTCAAGAGGTTTTCAAACCTTAGTTCAACAACAGCACTTAAAATTTTGCCATGGAATCTGATCAAAACTTTCAAGCACAAATTTACACTGGCAATGGGCTTCATCAATACATTGCTAGATTTGCATATGATTCATTATATGATGATGGAGGAGAAGGAGGTGGGGGGAGGGAGGATCGGAGGAGGGGGGGGAGGGGGGGGGGGGAGGGGACTGGAAAGGGTGGAGGGAGGAGGTGGAGGAGGAGGGGAAAAGTACAGACATTTCTCTCACCATTAGCATAAATTTGGAACCAGATATTAAATGTGTTGTCCGTAAAAGCCCACCTCAAAGATGTCCGAAACAGAAATAAACTAGCCCACAACAGTCTGAAAGAACACAGTGAGCTAATAGTCCCAGCTGCTACATTAATCAAGAAAAGAAACCTGTTACGGTTCGAAACGAACATTATTTTTATTTCTTAAAAGGTTATGGCTGGTTCAGAGTTCAACCAGCTCGATTGGTCGCCGAACGTGGACGCCGTGTGCAAGCGGGCGAACCAGAGGCTTTTCTTCTTGAGAAAGCTGCGGCAGTTCCGCGTCAACCCTGAGATTCTCCACCTCTTCTACCAGGCGACGATTGAGAGCGTCGTCTCCTTCAACCAGCTGTGTTACCACAGCAGTGTGAGGAAGGGCGACATGGAGAGGCTGGAGAAGGTCGTGGAGGAAGCCGGCGCCATCACTGGCTCCGACCTCCAGCCTCTCAGTGATCGCTACCCCAGTGTGGCCCTGAGGAAGATGGGCAAGATTCGATCTGACGACCGCCACCCTCTGCACCAGGCATTCGCGTCATGCGAACCCACTCGAGAGTCCACAAGTCGCCTGAGGTGCTGGCCTGCCAGAACAAACCACATGAGGGATTCGTTCCTCCAGACAGCCATCCGTCTCTTCAACGAGTCCCGGTGAATGGGTAGTACATGTATATGCATGAGAATTGTTGTGAGACTTGACGTGACTGTGGGACCAGGAGTGACGAGGACTTGTAGTGTTGTGATCTGTGACAGAAAGGACTATGAATGGTGTGAACTATGTCTGTGACAACAAGGATTAACATGTGAGAGAGTGTGTGTGTGTGTGTGTGGGGGGGGGGGGGGGGGGGGGAGTGCATGCGTTATGCGTTGATGATCGTGTATGTGTGCTGTGTGAGTGTGGTTGTTGATGTGCATGCCTGTCTCTTGTTGGTCTTTCCTGTGATTGTGTTGTGATGCAGGATGAAGAACATGATGGGGAGTGGGGGTGGAGGGTGGGTGGGGGTGGGGGTACATGTGTTATGGTTGAAGATCGGGTATGTGTGATTGCGTGACGATGATTGTTTGATGTGCATGCTTGTGTCTTTTGTTCCTTCTGTGATTACTTGTTGCGGTGTAAAATGTTTCTCTAAATTGAATTGCCTATGATGTAGCGCTAAATGTGTCCTATCTTATTGTGTCTTTCTGTTTTGACTCCATAACTTGAGCGATGTGATTGAGTTAATTAATGTTGAACTTCTTGTACGTTTCTGTTTCTGTATGTATATATATTGTTTTTGCCACCGACAAAACGAATTTCCTTGTACAATGAGGACAATAAAGTATCTTGTATCTTGTATCTTGTATCTTGAACTTTGGCGGAAACAGGCTTTGACGTCAAAGTATTGGGGCCGGCTTGAACCGGTTCGAAACAATTTTTGATTGGCTAAGGACGGTGGGGCATGCGCTGTGGGTTGGTGGGTTGGTGGGTTGGTAGGTCAACTTTGGAGCGTGTGCAAGTTCAGTTGACTCGAGGATACCAACGAGAGCAGACGAGTACCGAGCAGTTCCGTGTTGAATGATGGGACAACACGTTAAGAAAGTTTTCCAATCTTCCCCCGACCCTCTGAAAGATGTGCCAAGAAGAACAGCGTTTCCTTGTTTGAAGACCCAGCCTTCGCCGACTCTCGAACCAAATGTTGCACTCTTCTCTTGCAATATCCTGTGGTACGGGGTTCTACTAGCTTGCGCCGGGATGTTAAGTTCACAAACGCTGGTGGTCGTTTTCGATAAACTTTATTCACGCACTGGTCAATACACAGCGGTGACAGTAAACAATATCGTCTTAGCAACTTCACTCTACGCGCAGTGCCACAGAGGACTCATTCCTTACTAAGGAGGACTCGCTTATCCTCTAGTTAAGCTTTCACCTTAACTCTATCGTATCTGCTCTCTGTGTCTTCTTCTTCTTCTTTCTTCTTTCTTTAGACTGCCACCTTCAGCAAAGTGAAGATTCTGCAGACGCGGAGAGAGGTTGCGAAGTGAAGCAATTTTCAGGATTTGGAAGGGAAAGTTTGCCAGGTGACCAGCGGAAAATATGGTCGGGATAAACGGGGGGGGGGGGTGGGGGGGGGGGGGGGTGTGTGTGTGTGTAGGGGAAAGGTACTAAATCTGGGTTTTAAAGGCCTCCAGGGAGGGGCTGAGAGCGACCTCGGCTGGGAGCGAGTTCCAGTCCACGATGGTGCGTGGGAAGAAGGACTTCTGGCGGTAGGCTGTTCGGCATGACGGTATCTGGTAGGCTGCTGCGTGAAGACCTCTGGTACTTCTAGTGGTGGGGTTTGCGATGGGGTGGTTTCGGGTGTTTATCGTCAATAGTCTGTTAGTGTATTTATACATAGTAATGAGGCGGGCTTTACGGCGCCGTTCTTGGAGTGTGGGCCACTGCAGGTGTTCCAACATGGTGTCTACGCTCGAGGTCTTCCGGTGGCGGTTGACAACCCAGCGGGCTGCTCTGCACTGTACAGCCTCGAGGCGGTCCACGTCCTTGCTGTGGTAGGGGTCCCACACAGGGCTTGCAAACTCCATAGGGGTTCGGACCAGGGCAGAATAGGCTCGCTGCCTCGCCTCCTGGGAGCCGACTCGCAGGTTTCGGCGAAGGAAATTGAGCATTTGATTTGCCTTGTTGGTGACATTCAAGACGTGAGTGTCCCACTTCAAGTCGTGGGACAGGGTCACTCCGAGGTACTTGGCCTCTTTGACGGTGCTGAGAGTGTGGCCGTGCAGTTTGTAAGAGCACTTCGTGGGGTTTTTCTTTCTGGACACTGGGAGAGTCTGGCACTTCTCCGGGTGGAAACTCATCAGCCACTTCTGCTCCCACTCAGCGAGGCGATTTAGATCCTCTTGAAGGGCTTGCTTGTCGCTGGCGGAGCTGATAGTCTTGTGGCAGAGAGTGTCATCGGCAAACAGGCGAGAGGTGGAAGTGAGGCCATCAGGGAGGTCATTTATGTAGAGCACAAACAGGGCGGGGCCGATCACGGACCCCTGTGGTACCCCAGATTCTACAGGAGCTGGGCGAGAGGTGGCTCCGTCGACTACAACTGCCTGCTGTCGGTCAGAGAGGAACTCTCTGATCCAGGCGTGGATCTGGCCGACGATTCCATAGTGGTGAAGCTTGTGTCTGAGTCTGTTGAGCTTATATACCCTCCACACAGGTTTCAGACACTTTCAGAAAAGCGTACGATCTGCTCCGCTGCCAGGAAGTACCTTCACGAATGACGTCATGTGACACAGTCAAGACAAATTTTGCCAGACTCGACCAAGTGACTGGGTAACCGAATTAGCGGAGAGACCAATGTAAACACACCAATTGCACTACGATCTTCTTGTACGATCTAGAACCTTCACAACACAAATTTATGGTCTGAAATGTTTTCATCGTTTGGGTCCTTGCAGAATGTTGAAGCTTTTGCTTGTCCAAGCGAGCGTGTGTGGGTGAATCCGCAAAAGTGAAATGGCCTTTTACTCTTCTCGAGGGATACCCTTGAGAAAGAGAGCGAGTGCTTATTCACTCCGTAGTGGATATAGGTTTTAAGGAAACGTTTTCGTCGATGGAAGTCGATAAACTGATGGAGTTTGTCTACTGGAACTTTAGAGTACAAATGCGTTCAACCTTTTGTTGTGGGACGGTCGAGAAGCCCACTGCCCTTCAGTCGCAGAGTGTGTGCTGACCCGATTGACTTTTGTTTGAATTGCATTGAACTTGATTATACCACTGTTGAGTTCTTATTACAGATAATCTTTGATAAAGATTGTGCCATGTCATGCAAATATGAGATGAAAGAGTGAGTGAATTAATTATTACCCCCTTCCACTAGTGATACCCCTAGACACGAAAGCCGAAAGAATTAGAGTGAATATTGTGTAAGTGTGGAGGGAGGTGATAAAACCCCACCTCCAAAAAAGAAAAGAAAAAGAAAGAAGTAATGTCTAATCATACAGACTGACAAAGAACAGTGAAACATCTCTGATGACATAGATCACAACAAAAGATGCCATGAGTAAATCTGGAAACATTTATTGTACCCAAGTTATACAATTATTAATAAAAGAAAAGGCAAAGTTCTTAAAAGTTTTATCACAAAAGCAAAATGTATTCACAAGTAGATATAAAACCCCCTTAAAAAGAAGTAGCTTCCTTGTAAAATCAACTAATACATCAATCAATCCATCTTTATTTCAACCCCTTCAAATGAGATTCTCTGAGGACTTGGAAGCAAAACACTGTTTCATATATATTTTTAACATGAACTTGATGAAGTTTAAGAAAATGAATAAAAAGGTGGTTGTACATCACCTTTCATTCTTTTCCAAGTGTCCTGTACATGCACTGAGCAATTAGCAAAGGTAGATTTGAGATCAAGTCAGTCATTCCTGGATTTCAAAGATAAACTACCGGTATTTTGTTAGGTTGATATTACTTTTGAAAAAAGAAATTGCTTAGTATCTATAAGAGAAAAATACATTACATCATTATAAATCATGGAATCCAGTCCATCAACAATTGTGTCAGGTTGACATTCTTATCATTTTTGGTATAATTATATGTGTGAACAATCTGCAAAAGAACTCATCATTACTCATAAAATCTGGGTGTTGAAAAAGTCACCATGTTTACATGCCATTATCCTGTACACTATGTCAGGACATAGCATGGACAGAACTTGACTTTATGGTATAGTAGACAAAGAGAGGAAGTAAAATGGACTGTAACCATACACACACATAATAATCTCAAAAGCTTGGTGTCACATAGCATTTGCGATGCCTCTACACATTCATAGTGAAGCATTACAAACAGTTATGAATAGGATTATTTTACTGTATGGACCACTTGTATAAAACTGCACCAAGATAGTAGATACTGCACCTGCAAAGTGTGATAGCATTCCAGAATGGACACTGTACATGTTTTTTGGTAAGGTGTCTTCTCTTTCTCTCCCTCTTCCACACCTTAGAACACAACACCTTCATCAAGTTCATTGCAACATTTGGTTAAACTGTTTTCACCAAATAAGGGCTCTGTGAAGAGGAAACCAGTGGCTGCTACAATATTACAAATGAAAACATCTACATCACAACATTTAATTTCTCCAAGGGAATGAATCAGCACAAATTGAGCATAGGCATGGGTATTTGAATAAAACCGTAACCTCAGTAACCAACAATAACAGTTAGAGAAAGGAATGCACAGGGATAAGCAAATGTGCAGCCACTTGCTTTATTTGAAATCTGCAGCATGACATCTGCTGCTGCTAGTGAGCATGGAGGCTTCAGGGTTTTTCAAAGCATTGAGCAGAAAAGACTACATCCAAAAAGTGTCAGACAGGGCCTGCCATGTCTTCAAACTTCATTCAAACTTCAATGTCTGAGAGGATAATCTCTTCACCTCTCTTACTTCACCATAACTCAGTGACTTTCATGCATAGCATGTCAACTGAGGATAAGTTTTTATAAGTTCCCTCAAGCTTCTGTCTTCAGTTTCTTTGATCAACGGACTACCCTGGTGCAGATTTCACTAGCCAGTATATAATGATATGACCCGTTTCCTTATCCATGTATCTATCAAACCCTGGTACCTCATGTTTATACAAGGTTATAAAAAAATCATATGGTTGGGATTTTTCTATCAAGTGATAATATCTATAGTATCAATTAGTCAGCAACTCCTAAAACAATTGTCACTACTTTAAAAAGTTTCTTTCTGTACACTAAGCCACTGCATGTCCAAAGCATTTACAACTGTAGCAACCACTGAACAAAATTGCAGTCTTTTGAAGTGTACACATTTTTACCATAATTTAGGGGGAATGAAAGTGTAACGTACATGTACCGGCTATTGCTCTTTGCTCTTCTTTTGGTGTCCACTGTACCTGAACGCAGCCAAACATGTGAAAGATGCAAAGACAGTACAGTCTTTGTTGAAACAAGGACAAAACCCCACAATGATGATAGTTTTAAATCTGAGGAAATTCACAATGCCCTGCTGCAAGCTGCCCAAAATGCTATTAGTTGTATTTGTGTAATATTTAGCATCAATTGAAAGTCATCAGTGGTGCCTCAACAACCCATCTCAGGGTTAAGAGACTGAACTGAACTGAACTGAAATCTTTGACACTTCAGAACAGAGGGCTACATTTTTTTACAAACAATGTTTCAACAGTAATCTCAAGAAAAAACAAGTGTTACAGCAGAGTTTTCCCACTACATTCTTGTGTAGGGTAAAACTGATGCATTTCAAGGCAGTAGAGTACTAAATAATAATGTGTTCAAGTATTGACTTCATAAAGTGTTCAGTGCATCTTTACAGAACAAAGCACTAAACACTCATACTGGCTGGGAAAGGTGTTGGTTTTGTGAACCTAAGCAGAACTCTCATGCAGTCTTTTCTAGCATCAACTGCACTGTCAGAAACATGTCAGACACATAGGGGGGGAGTAATGGTGCAAAATAAAGCAGTTATAAGGATCTTTACATTGTTACAAAGATTACAAGGAGAAGCAGATTAATAAAACAATAAACAAATGAAATGTCATCAACTCAAATATGTGTTTTAAAACAAACACAAAAAGAACAGACCCAGATTGTCCTCGGCACTGTAAAGTCAGTGAAGCCAAAGTCAAGGACAGAGCCACTCCAGGCATCCCGCCCTCAGCTGGAACCAGCCGCTGCAGGGCTTTCAGGCCCAGACCCGTCAATCATCAGACATCATCACTGCAGTAATGTAACTTTCATCTGTTCACTCTTCAACAAACAGTCTTTGTCTCTCTGAATTTTCTGACTTACTTCATCTCCTTGTGACCTACTTGATCACAGCTTGGAATGGAAGGAGAGGTGTCTTTCACAAGTTAGCAAGGACACAAGCTCAATAAAACGCTAACAGTAGCGTACCAGTAAACAGAAAATGGCTTAACAACTTTTAGTATATAGCGTAGGCGATTGTTAATTGAAAACACCTCTCAAATGGAACACATTTATCTTACTTTAATCATGCCAGGAATAACTAGTAGAAACTTATCGTAACAACACAAAGTTTTCTTAAAACATTATGAAAATAAATAACTACATCATATGTCTACAGCAAGCAAAAGAAAAACCGACACAAGTGAAACATTTCAAACCAGAACATCTACAGAGTAAAGTTAGCCTCTCAGTGTTCAAACAATAGTTGACAAGGAAAAGAAAAATAGAAAAAATGTACAATTTATACATGGTGTATAGTGTGAAAGCATGAAAGAGGCACATCTAGGACACAAGGACTGAAGAAGAAACTCTTCTAAAATCTGTACATAACTCATCTTTGAGGAAATGAAACACACCAAGCACATCATGTGACTCAGAGGCTGATGCTTGACCAGGAGCTCAAGATCTGTGGTGCCCGTCAAGGTGTAACACTGAGAAGAAATGCAACTTCACTTTTTACTGCCCTGACTTTTTATCTCTCAAAGTATACAAGCGAAAGACTTTGATTTTGGTGTTTGTCGTGTGTTTGTTTCTTATTGAAAGTATACAAGCTTAAATGTTTTTGGCAAAACTTGTGCTAATGCATTATCTGGGCAATACCCATGAACCAAGATGGTATTTGAACAATCAACATTCAGTTCAATATGCACTATAATAATTTCTCCCCACTGATTACAAATAGAAACACCCTAAATATTATCTTGAATACAAGCCTTGAGGGAAATAATTTATCCCTCCAGGTTTACTGGAGGTCCTCACAGCTTTATCTGTCTGTGTGTCTGTGTTAGTCTTAGTGTCTGTGTGTGTGTGTCAGTCTGTCAGTCCCGACTTAACGGCTGATATCTCAAAAACTACTGGACGGATTTCCTTGACATTTTGCACACTTACTGGAAGTTAGCTCCAATTGAATCTATCAAATTTTCAGAATCGAGGTTTGAAAAGAAAGTGACTTTTTTTAACGTTTTGGTGTTGCAAAGAAGACAAGGGACAGAGCTCTGACCCGACTCAAGGGAAGTTTTGGCATGTCAAAGAAGTGACATAATTTCGAGGAGATTGGACATTGGTGAAGGAGAAAGAAGGATTTTTTATCCTTCCAGGTTCTCACAGCTTTATGGATTAGCTCACTCGGTAGTGCGTTGAATATGTTTTTGTCGCTGGGACATGCTTGGTTGTAGGGGATGCGCGTACGGGTTCGAATCCGAACAGAAGCTTCTTTTTTTAATGTGTGTATAGTATTCGAGAGAGAGAGAGAGAGAGAGAGCCACCCCACCCGTTGTTGTACTTGAGAGAGGTTGCAGGTTCAAACCTTACTCCCCCCCCCCCCCCCTCTTTTCTCGAGAGGTTGCGGGTTCGAACCCAATCTTGTTTGTTTGTTTGTTTTTTATGCCAAAACCTGGAGGTTCAGCGCCAGCGGTTTTTATCATAGAACAAATACAAACTTGCATCACAATAATCTTGATTTTTTGGCTGGAGGCAACATAAATTTGAAGGCAATAGATTCAAACGTGTTTTAACATTCAAATGCACAATAAGTCAAAACTCACAATCCTTTCCTGTCCAAAACAAGCTTAGGTCATTGCATTCTCCAGGACTCGAAAGCATTACTTGCCATGAATACAGCAACCAAGGATGGTAATTGGAAACATATAGGACACCCTGCAAGGGTCAGACATGGCCTACTGCAAGCCCTATCAACAGCCATAGTGGATTTATATCCATCAGAAGAAAACAAGGAAGCAGCCATTACAAGGGAGAAGTTTCCTAACAACTAAGACAGCAGGAGAGGTATTAGTCTCTCCCTTAATGAAAGTGAACTGTCTGCCACAATATGTGCACCCACCCTCTCTAGAGCTTTCACAGGGACACTGTCATCAGAAGCACAGCATCACTCTGTCACGGGACCACAGCCCTGCAGAGGTGCTGCTTGTTGAAGTGCCTTTTCTCTCCCAGTGGACAGGTACTGGACAGTTTGGGACCAGGGGTTCTGATATGAGAGAAGAGAGACAGAGACAGACAGACATACTGACTGACTGACTGGATTAAGTATGTATGTAGGTTAGTTTTATCCTCTTTGGGTGTGTGTGTGTGTGTGTGTGTCTTAAGGGAAGAAAGGAAGAGAAAGAAAGACAGATTGACAAAAAGGACAAAGATAGGGAGAAGCAAGCATACAAATGACAGAAAAAAATGAAAAAGTGAGGGAAATAAATAGTTTTTATCCTCAGTGCAATGATAAAATACTTTGTGAATAGAATTCACTGTAAGGAAAAAGGGCAGAAATACTATTTTCTTCTTTAATCATTTGTACAATGTCAAATAACCTATCCACCAGAATGCATCCTTTGTATATCCAACTATTTTCCAAGCCAACCCCAAATCTTATCAGCAGCCATAATCAGTAGCATTACGTCACTGGCAAAAGAGGAAACACATTCACATCTCTGTAGATTTAGCATGTCCTCTTTCTTGAACCCTTCACCAGGCAGCAGCAGTAGCAGTGGATGAACTAGTCTGAAGCATCAAGCAGTGTGGAAAAGCCAAGAGAGAACAGGGACAAATGGCATGAGATGACAGTTTGCTAGTCAACTTTCCCTGAGTTTCTGTGTAGGTGGTGATCTCCAACAGACTGTCACAAAGGAAAAACCGCTTTGTCCCAAGGGGCAAGAGTGGAGCAGCCTACCATCACATCCAGTGGAAGCCTACAGTGGAATCCATGTTCCCAATGCTTTGAGTGTGCCAGAATACCATCATGGTTTTGGTTTTGAACACCAAAGGGTCTCAGCCCATGTACTTAGCACCAAGAACTTGGATTACCTGTTTACTCGCTCATTCAATCCAACTCAGAACTTCATGAAGTTCAACATTAAAGCAATTTGGTTTCATTATGACATGATTTCATACAAACTGATTATCTTCTGTGTATATTGATAGGTCACAAGTATGTTTTAAAAAAAGCTATCATTACAAACATACATTTTATTCCCTTCACTGCAATGCCTGGAAACACAATAACTTGGTGCAAATTTCATGACTTAATTCACCAGAATATTGCCAAGTATCATACACTGCTTTTTGGCTTAAATTTCAAGTACAATGTACATGTATCTATTACACCAAACCTCTGTGCTTAGCAGCATAGTTAGGAGTCTTTGAAACATCAAATAGTGATATCAATAGATGGAATAATTAACACGTGTGCTGCAAATCCCTCTAGAAACAGTTCTTGTTGCTATTCATGAGTACTTGACCCAAAACATAATTTCACAACATATCATGTGAAAACATGGCATGCACACAACTGATGACAAAAAAGAACTGTTCAATCAAAACTTATCCTTCGACATACCTTGTTAACTCCAATGCAACTTAAGAACATTGATTTTCCATTTCCACAATGCGCCTTGAGCATGCTGCCAGCATGGATATGTGCGCCATATAAGTGGACATCATCATCATCATCATCATCACAATGAAATCTCAGTAACCAAGCTCCTAAATGATACATCTTTGAATATCAAACTTTTTTGTTTGTAATGTTAAGTGTCTTTATTGAACCAACAAGAGAGTCCACACTTCACTTAACCGCTAAGCGAACACTCCAGTCTAAAAAGAAAAGATCTCTCACACTCCAAGCTTGGAAGATCCCATGGAATTCACTCTAGATAATCCTGGTCTGGATAACACAACAACCAGCATGCACCTCACACAACCACCAAGTCTCCATCACAGCTTTGGTTGAGGATTGAGGATGGTTGACAAGAGTCCACCCCATCCCCAACCTCCACACTGAGGGCACAGGTACCCACACGAGTGTGCTTGGGCTCATTCTCACACTCCACATATTCAATCTCTGGGGTGGGGTCAAAGGTCACAAGTGTCTCCTTCTTCAGGGAGTTTCTGGAATCTCCACAGGAGACTGGGGGCAGGGGCTTGCCCTGGATATAGCTGCCGCCCCGCAGGGACCGTGGACGGTGGTGGTGATGGTGGTGGTGCAGCTGTGAGTGGTGGTGCAGCTGTGAGTGGTGGTGCAGCTGTGAGTGGTGGCCATCATTCAGTGGCTCAAGTTCCCGCATCTCGGCACTGGCGCCATGGTTGGGGTTGCTGGTGCTGGAGCTGGATAATGTCGACTCTGACATGGCATAGATGGTCTTGTCCACACGCTCCCGCACACCCGGTGAGCAGCAGTCACAGGCAGGCCAGCTGAACTGGCTGAAGCCCCCCTGTGGCCCTATTGTCCTCAGCAAAGACTGGAAAAAGAACGTGGAATACACCCAGCCAATGGAGATAAGGAGCATGAGGAAGGTGCCAAACTGTTTGTAGGCCAGCACGGTGGAGGGCATCATGAGGGCCCCAGCCAGGAATGTTGTCAAGGCAGCCATGGACACCGCGCTGCCCATGCGGCCGATGGAGCACACCACGCGCATCTCGCGATCCAGATCTGGGGAGAGTCGGTAAGCCACGCCGTAGTGCAGCGTATAGTCAATGGACATTCCTATTGCCACGGTGATCACCACTGACTCCAGAATGTTGAGCTCCCACCCCAGCAGCACCAGCGAGGCAGCAGTAACAGAGAAGATGAAGGCAATGGTGAGGATGGCATAGATGCTGATGAGAACGTTGAGCGTGGTGAAGAAGGCAACGCCCAAGACAATGAGCAGGGAGAGACCCATGGCCAGGGGAGTGCCATGGGCTAGACTCTGTTGGAGGTCGAAGAAGTTGAGGTGGGAGCTGATGAACCAGCCATACATCATTTCCCTTGGGGCTTTCAACATCTCCTCATTCATCCACTGGTTCACCTGGGCAGAAGATGCAACATATCTTTCAATCATGCATAATAGTACATCAATATACACTTTAAATCGATCACAAATCCCCCAGTCTTATCAATACTTTTTAGTATGAAAATGTTTCTTCATCTCACCAGCATTGCCACTTCAATTTTTCACTACTAGAATATTTCAAATGTAAACTATGGCAAACTTTGCAAGAAGCCAAAATGTCATTTCCAGACATCTACTTTTTTGCAGTTGGGGATGCAGTCATTGAGCAAACATGAATCGCGTAGGGAGACGCTGTGGGCCAATTCTTTATTTCTTGTTACCCCGAACCCACAGGGGGATTTTGGACAATGGAAAGAATGGTTGCATCTGCTCTCGGTGGAAAGTGAACTGCACCATAAGCCTACTTGTATAATTATAAGACAAGGTTATCACAACCACAACTTTTATTTTCAGCCTGAGCACCACCCTGAATTCAGCATTGAGAAGTGTCCATCAACACTTCAACTTTGGGTTTCAACAGACATGGGGAAGAAAATCTGCTGCTTAATGGAGTCTGGGCCATGTAAGCAGTTCACTCATTTGTGTACATTCCCGAGCTTGGTGCTGCTCTTAATGGCATTGTCAACATAAATATCTACAGGATACGCAATTTTTACATGCGATGAGAGAGATGGGAGGAGAAAGAGAGGTGGGGAGAGAAGAAGAGAGGAGGATATGTGTGCATATGTGTGTGCATCTGTGTGTGTGCATCTGTGTGTGTGCATCTGTGTGTGTGCATCTGTGTGTGTGCGCGTGTATTTTCATTACTCTCAGTAATCCCTATGCAGTTCTTAACACAGTGGATCCCTTAACTTTAAGACATCACATGAATGAATAAAAAACAAGCAAACAAAAAAACAAAGACATACTGGGAGGGATTATGAAAGCAGCCGTATTTCCTTTTGTCAAAGAAAGAGGGAAAGAAGAGAATTCCCTTGTGAAAAAACCAAACGGAAGGTAATCATGTAATGGAGGGTCCATTTACAGGAAGTCGCCCTGCCCCTCTAAATAAAAAACACTGCACTCACCTTAGTGTAGAAATCCTGCATCTCACTGAAGGTGAGGGTGACAGGCTGGTTGCTGAGGAACTCTACCACAAAGGCACTGAGATGGCCATCAATGAAGCGAGGCCCAGGGGAGTGGAAGCCATAGTGCACCCCCGGAGTCTGCTGCAGGTTGGTGATGTACTCATTCAGGCAGGTTGTAAACTGCATCTTGGTGTAGGGGAACCGTGTCTGGTTGCAGCACTGTGACGTTGGGTTACTCCCATAACTGAAGCATGGCTTCTTCATGTAGTGGTAGACAAAGTTCTCCAGAAAACAGTTCGTAAGCTGAATGCCAGGGGTGTGCAGGTAGAAGTCCTTGCGGCGGATGCGCTGGCAGAAATCCAGCAGCCACATCTGAGCGCTGGCTGTGGTGAGATCAAACCTCGTGTCCAACTCCAGAGTCCCCTTCTCATGAGGGTTGAGAGGGTTCCCATTGTCCACTGGGTGCACCCCCCAGATCACAGTCAGGGGCAGAAGTGGCAGATCTTCTCCCTGATTAACCTCAAAGTCAAAGTGCTCACTCAGACGGAGATCATACATTTCCAGCCAGTGCTCAGAGGAGAACATCTGGAATTTTTTGGAGGAAGGAAAGTGGAACCCAGGGTAGTAGAAGATGATCACCATGCCACCGATGCCCATGAATCCAAAGATGGCCAGCCACACAAAACGCAGTTTGACTACAATGCAAGGCAGAATCTTTTCAAAAAAGATGCGGGAGAGGTCAGAAATGCAGTCGAAGACCTTGCCAGGAAGCTGACACAAGCGACAGCATGCAGGACGGCGGCCATCGTCCAGATCCCAGCTGCAGCAGGAGCAAAAGTCACACCACTTGTCATAGAGCATGATGGATGCCGGCACCCATGTCAGCATAAGAACCAAGTTGCAGACTACAGCCAGCCCTGCATACACAGAAAAGCACTTGATGGCAGTGATTTTGGTGATGTAGTTGCTGAAGAAGGCAGCTGCTGTGGTGAGGCTTGTTACCATCATGGACAGTGACGCATGTCTCAGCGTGTCGCCCACAAGCTTCTCCAGAGTGCCGTTGTTCTTCTCCTTCTTGGCAATGTGCCACACTTTGCAGAAGATGAAAACATCGTCAGAGCCAATGGCGATCATGATAATCACAGTGACCATGTTCATGTATGGGAAGAACTTGATCTTCCAGACAAAGAAGTAGAAAAAGTAGGCAAAAACCAAGGACCAGAAAATGGCAAGGCAAGTCATGACAGTGACGAAGATAGAGGTGGAATAAATCCAGATGGCCAGAAAGATTGCACTTCCTGCTGCCCCAAGCCAGAATGTGTCGTGCGTGAGGTACTTCTCAAACAGAAGTGTCTTGATGTCGAAGTGGGCTGCCGCAATCTGGATGTTGTGAATCCTTCCTGGCCCCGATTCCAGGCTTTCAAACAGCTCCATGGATCCTTGGCCAGTTGCCACTGGCAGGAACAGCAGTGAATACTGCAAGTGGGGCAAAGGGGAAGACAGGTTGACCTGCTGAGTGAAGCGCCTGTCCAGGAGGTAGTGCAGGATGTGGTAGACAGCGTTGTAGATGGTGCACGGCTCAGGTACGCCTGGACAGGGGGCCTGGCTGCTGTGGTAGGAGTAGAACCACTTTTCATCATCCAAGTGGCAGTTGGCTGTCAGGGAGTAGTTCTGGTAGAACGGTGTACACATCTTTAGCAGGTCCAGTATGGAGATGATGTCTTCATCTGTGATGTCCTGGCACCGTGACCTGTTCTGGAGGAGTGCAGTGTAACTGCCCAAGGACCAGCTGCGGCAGCATCTCTTTGCCCCTGTGGGCCTGTGGCAGCTGTGTCTGAAGGAAGTCTGCTTCCGTACCAGGCGTCCATCCAGGTCACACATGGCACGGATGTTGTCAGCCATCAACAGGCTGCTCCCATCTGTGGTTGTCAGCACCAGGCGGGAGAGGGTCCGTTCTGGGCATAAAACCAGAAATCAGTGTGGTACTGTGCTGCTTTGATATCTTGTAGTGCTGAGTGGAGACTTAACTGCTTGCGCACGACAGCCATGACGTACTAGATAGTGGGGGGCTTCATTTCACTATATCCACTAACAAAGAAGATATTCATCCTTTCTCAGTTTCTGTCACAAGAGTACTGATAAAATCTAATGACACAAAGGAGCAAAGTTTTATTCTGAGGCAACTTATATCCAATTCATCAAACAGAATTATTTCAATGTGAACTCAATTTTATTATACTACATACATTCTGTACCAGTTGACAAATATAACTAATGGAGTGAAAAACACTTTTGCAAGTTTCTCCCTAAATCAAAGCAAAATCAACATCAACACACACACACACACACACACACACACACACACACACACACACACACACACACACACACACACTTATAAATGCATGCACACACACACATTTTCACACACTCACACGTTCACATGTGTTCACACAGTCTCACTCTCACACACACACACACACACACACACACACACACTCACACACATTCTCACACACGTTCACATGTGTTCACACACAGTCTCACTCACACACACACACACACACACACACACACACACACACACACACACACACACACATTCACATGTGTTCACAGTCTCATTCACACACACACACACACACACACACACACACACACACACACACACACACACACACACACACACACACACACACACACACACACACACACACACACACACACACACTCACACACACACACACACACACACACACACACACACACACACACACACACACTCACACACACACACACTCACACACACACACACACACACACACACACACACACTCACACACACACACACACACACACACACACACACACACACACACACACATTCACATGTGTTCACAGTCTCATTCACACACACACACACACACACACACACACACACACACACACACACACACATGCAATAAGCCCCTCAGACTAGTTACCTGGTATACTGCAGAAAAACGTTTCAGGCAAAAAATCTGTATCAGGTGGCTCTGTTTCATTGTAGAACAGAGTATCACCTTCATCAGCGGCCACTACCTCCAGCGTCTTCTTGGTCTTGATGCGTTTCAGCTGTTGCTTCTTCTGCTGATGGCGGAATGGTGTCAGGGTGAAGCGGTTGTTGTTGTTGTCCACAAGGTTGTTGTAGGCAACCATCTTAGCACTGATTTCCGTCCCTCGGGCTTCAAAGCCCTGAAAACCAAAGGGAGATTGTTTAATGTTCACAATTTAGGCAATGCAAAAAAAACATAGTATTAGTTTAAAGGTACAGGTTTTGTGTAATGACACATTATCCATATATCCATATATGAAACCGTTTTACATTTTACCCTCTGATCATAGCGCCATTTAACCCTTTCCCTTCCAAGAGCAAATATAGCTGAAGTACATGGGCAAGTCTACTCTCAGAGAAGGTGTCCTATCAGCTTAGGCAAGGTGCAGATAGGCCTGCAGTTGTGTCCTGGCACAGACATAATTGCAGGCCTAACCTACCACAGCTACATCTGGCTACAGATGTGAAAGGGTTAATCCATCCTTTCCTGGGACCTGATGACAAACATGGCAAGAGACAGAGAGGAAAACACCGACATGTACATCCATGGGGAGCATTCAACCCAGTGCTGGCTCATGGCTGCTTGCGTGGAATAATTGCACTACAGTGTGCCATCACTGTCCTCACAGAGACGGGCAAGGCCAGTTAAGCACCTTGCCCGAGAATGCAACTCAAGGATCTGCACAATCTTGAATGCTCCTACCACTAAACATCAGTCATGTAAAACTCCGATAGAATAAATGGTGTCAGACAAGTCTGGTTTCTTGAGATGTAAGTGTGATGGTTTTCAACTTGTTTTTATGTCATTGAAAACCCTACATGACAGTTCTTTATGGGCTCTGAGCTTCTTTTCCTTGTGAAGACTGACCAAAACTAGTCCACACAAAATATGTGGTTTGCATTTTTCTGTTTCTCATGCTTTTCATGTTTCTGCACTGTGTGTTTATAATGACATGGTGACTTTTGCATATACACCCCCCTAATCAATGAACTTTCAGAGAGAATGAAATAGCAGTTCTGGATATTTCAAGCATCATTTTGAGCATCATATGTATAAAAAAGGGTACCAGTAAACTTATCCATGATAAATTTGTTTTGAATACAGTGAGCTGAAATATGCATGATTTGATAATGAAACATTCAAAACAGCTACAAGACATTAAGTTGTAAATTAACTCCTGTTAATTCACCAGCCTACTTCATTCAGGGCCTAAGGCTGGGTTAGAGGCGAACCCTCAGGACTCAATTTCTGCATCCCATGCACAGCTGGGTTAATTGGAATCAGTGTAAAGCTTTATAAATTGGTCTCCCTTACTGCCTTAGTGTAGTCTTAGATTACCCCTTTTCTACAAGTTAACGTCCAACACACTCAACTGGATGGAGGTGGAAGTTTACCCTTTTTTGGGTGTTAATTATGTTACTTCTGCAGAAAAAAAAGTTTGTGTTTCTCAGAAATTTATGTGTGCACTATATTCAGTTGTAAACTTTTATCTTTTTTCCCCCCTCCAAACATGCAATTCATATACTGTAGTTCTTTCTTCAAATATGGGCCTGTTATCAGTAAGTACATGTTACCAAACAGCCACAGTAATTAGAATCACTATCCCTTTTTAGAGGACAGTAATATATTTAAAAATCTAGACAGTGAATAGAATACAGTACTATATATATACCTCACTAAGATACAGCCACAAATTAAGCAATTAAAGTTTTTTGCATATAAAACAGAATTGTCTTATTCTGCCTGAACAGATGATCTCTAAACACTGACAGTGACATGGAGCTGGTAGTGTAGAGTTCCAGAGACACAATACACAGGAACTGTTTCAAGGCACAATTCCAACACTCACTGCCAGTGGATCTGCAAAGTCACCAAAGCCACCGCCTCTGAGAATGGACGGCACCAGGCACGCCACCGCCACCACCAGCACCACCGCCAAGACGACGTACGGGTAGTGAGCCAAAATCCGGGCATAGCTGAAATGACCAATTGACCTTCATGATTGTAATGAATGAATGAATGAATGAATGAATGAATGAATGAATGAACAAACATAGTTTATGACCTATCAACCTTTGTAAGCAAGGCAAGAGCCATTGACCATGACAATCATCAGAGCAGGTCAGAGTTAGAGCAAGTCAAGCCCCCATTTCCCTAGTAATTCCCCTTGTAAGACTGGGGTTGGGAGACAGGGCCAAAAGAGAAAAAAACTTGTTGTCACAGTAACAAGGCAAAACAAGAAGGGCAAAGCCCATACGACTCACATGCTTGACCTTGACCTTTATATGACCTTGACCTTCAGGTGACCTTCAAGGTCAAGGTCAAACAACTAAACCTACCAATGACATCATACACAAAGAAATGCTTTACACATTTTTCCTACCAAAATACATGTGACCTTGACCCAAGGTCAAGGTCATCCAAGGTCATGCAACACAAAGCTGTTAATTCAAGACATAGGAAGCACAATGGTGCTTATTGGCACTTTCTACCATGAGATATAGTCACTTTTAGTGGTTCACTACCCCATTTTGGTCACATTTCATAAGGGTCAAAATGACCTTGACCTTGATGATATGTGACCAAATGTGTCTCATGATGAAAGTATAACATGTGCCCCACATAATTATTAAGTTTGAAACAGTTATCTTCCATAGTTCAGGGTCAAGGTCACTTCAAAATATGTATACAATCCAAAAAAAAGGAGGGTTGGTAGGTCAGCCAGAACTTTTTTCAATAATTCTTCTTAATAAAAAAGGCCATAACTCACAATTTTTCTTTTGCTGAAAATATAGAATTTTTGTACTAAAATATTTCCTGAGGGCTCATAGGGTAGGGAAGATGGAACAGCACACAAGTCATTGATTACCATTGATTTCCTTTTTTCTTATTAAAAAAAGTTTATGGTCAGCTGAATAGCATAAACATAGGATTAGTCAGGTTATTGTAACCACAACAATTTTGTTGTTGTTGCTGAAATGCTCAGGACAAACAGTATGATTGCCTGCTTGTGTATGTGTGTGAAATCAACATTGGTACACAGATGAAAAGACTGATATGCCACTATGATCACCAATCAAGCACAACAAATTAGCAGTGTGTGTTATTTCTGCAGAGGTATTGGTGCAGGAGCGACAGCAACTGCAGCACTACAATAACGATTCATCCAAACGTCAATGTCCACACAAGTGCTGCAAGCTGATTCCAGGATTAGGCCACACACACAAATTGTTGTAGTTAAGGTAACAAGTTTAAAAAAAAAGAGATTGTGGTGTGTGTGTGTGTGTGTGTGTGTGTGTGTGTGTGTGTGTGTGTGTGTGTGTGTGTGTGTGTGTGTGTGTGTGTTGGAGGGGGGTGGGGGGTGGGGGGGTGGAGGTGCGTTTCAGCCTGAACTTTTTAAACTTTAGGGTTTTTAAATTCTTAAGAAGGGACCAGATTGAACATAAATAAAAATTTCTCTTTCACTGAAAATGCTTTATAAAAACTTAAATGGTGAATTTCCTGAGTGCTCATAGAGCGGGGAAGATGGGAAAGCTTGCAGGACATTGTTTAATGTCAATTTCTTTCTTCCTTCCTTCCTTTTTTTTGCACAATCCAAATAAAAGTTATAATAATAATAATTTATTATATTTATAATGCGCCTTATCCAGTGGTTCTAAGCACACTAGACCTCGGTTTATTAAGGTCTCATCCGAAGGACCTGGGGAGAGGCCCTGAGGAGGGCCGTTTGGTAGCCCTAAAGAGGGCCATTTGGTACCCGGTTTCACTCCTGGGTGGGGAGAAGCAATGGGAGTTAAGCATCTTGCTCAAGGATGCAATTCTGGGGACCGCGCGGCTTTGAACGCCGCACCCACTGGCCGCAAGCGGCTGTAGGTCCAGCGCGCTAACCACTCGGCCACTTCACCACCAAGTTTAGGATCAGCAGGAAAAAACAACTGGGTTGGTCAGGTTACAGTGAGTAACCACAACTACTATTTTTTGGCCTGACTGAAACACAGAGTACATCACCTAGCTCAACAAGCAAGGCAATGAGACAAGGCAAAAATGAAGATAAGAATGAAAAAGGTTTTTACAGCCTATGGACCTAATCATAGGCGATGTATGGCCACTAACCACAAAAATCACTAAAGCTGCTTTGAGTATTAAAAAGTCTCAATTTCCCGTTATTCACCTTTTAGACTAAATTAGAGACACACAAAAATGTCATATCCTGAAATGGATAAACTGAAAACTCTTATCTGCATGATCGATCACAATCAGTGACAGTTGGGCGTTGTACTTCTTCTCCGTCAAAACTGATCTATGGAGTTCCCCAAGGCTCAGTTCTTGGACCACTGCTGTTTTCCATCTACATGCTCCCTCTGAACAAGATATTCAAAAAACATGGAATACCGGCTCATATGTTTGCCAATGACACCCAGATCTACATCTCTACAGAACCTGGGAAAGCCTCCGGTGATGTACTGCGACTGGAAAGTTGCCTGCGGGAGGTAAAACTTTGGATGAAAAACAATTTCTTGAAGCTCAATGAAGACAAGACTGAGGTCATTGTTATCGGTTCCCACCATATGCTGGCTCGAATGCCACCTGTCCAAGTCAGATTGGGTGACGCCGTCATCACGCCCTCGGAATCGTCCCGTAACCTTGGTGTTGTCTTTGATAGAAAGTTAGAGCTCACAGACCATGTCACTTCAGTCTGCCGGTCCTGCATCTATCATCTCCATAGAGTGGGCCAAATTCGAAAGTTTTTATCAGAGGAAGCCACAAAGAAAGTGGTTCATGCACTGATAATTGGCAGATTGGATTACTGCAATTCTGTACTACAGGGCCTCCCCAAAAAGACACTCTGCAAGCTTCAACGTATACAGAACTGTGCCGCCAGAATGGTGAAAAGAGTGAAGAAGACGGAACACATCGGCCCAGTACTCAAAGATCTGCACTGGCTACCTGTCCACAAGCGAGTTGTCTTCAAGATCTGCACGCTCGTCTACAAATGTCTCAAAGAGGAAAATATCCCTTCGTACCTATGTGGCCTGGTCAATCTGTACAAACCAGCCCGCGATCTCAGATCGGCCCATAGTGTTCTCCTCTGAGATGTGCCCAAGTTAAGTCCAAAAAATGGGGAGACAGAGCTTTTGTTGCTACCGCCCCGAGGCTGTGGAACTCTCTCCCAGAACCACTCAGAGCTGCCCCATCTCTGTCCAGCTTCAAAAGAGGCCTAAAGACCTTCCTCTTCCGAGACTGAAACGACAATATGCTGTTGTGTAAAGCGCCGAAGAGCAGCAGAAGTGCTGAATTCAGGCACTCTATAAATGACTTACATACATACATAGTTAAGGTAAAATGGAAAAACAATAAACCCCCAATAAAGGGTCAGAAAGTAGGCATGAATATTTTACTTTTTTTCTTTTCCTTGTTATTGAGACCAGATTGTATTAATGCAACACACATTTGTGTGTGTGTCTTTTAATATATATATATATATATATATATATATATATATATATATATATATATATATATATATATATATACAGTAGATTCATCTGAACATACAACAAAATTTATCTTTCTCAGAAAATGCTTAAAATTCTACATGAATAGTGGAATCCCCAAGTGTTCACATGGCAGAGAAAATGAGACAATGCAGTTTGTTGCTAAATTTGGATTTTTCCTCATTTTTTTAAACATTTCAATTTTAAAAAAATCTAGGGTGAGCAGAAAAAATAGGGTTGGTCAGGTTACCAAACCCATAACTTTGTGTGTGTGTGTGTGTGTGTGTGTGTGTGTGTGCGCTTTGCATATCATGTAGGGAGGTGTGATGGTCTATTCTTGTCCCCAACCCACAGGGGTATGTCATTACATGGGCACTGTAAGTTGAACTCTGGGCATAGCTGCCACTGAAAATTCACCACTGTAACATTTGACACAGTCAAATCCGAGGTGCCAATTGAATGCATATTAAGTTAAAATGTGGGCACAGGTAAAACATAAACCACCTCAAGTGAAACAAAAGCTGAGCACAATAAACTTTCAGAGGCAATGAAATGTCACAGGGAGAATGGCATCACTGAGCACATCTCACTAAAATCAGGCAGAGATAAAACACTAAAACTGCATTTTACCAGAGAGAACTTGAGTACAGCTGAAACATGTAGTCAATCAATATCTAGAGATAGCTGAAGCTGTGTTAATGACTGTCAGTTCACTTGCACTGTTGCAGTGCAGCAAACATCCAAGTAAAGTTGAAGTATGAAGATCAGTGTCAGCAAGCACAGTGAGGGCCCCAATCCAGACATTTATCACAAGACAGCAACCAGCAAGACGGCTGTCTACTTAAACCATATAGAATCAATAGCATCAAATCCTATGGTCATCATACTCCACAAGTGCATGGAAACCCCAGCTAGCAGCCAAGGAAAATCAATGCACATCAAACCCCAAAGGTATCATATTTTTTGTTGCTGCTGCTCTTAGCCATACCTTGGATCAATTTCAGAACACGTTGCACTCACTATGCCACAACAGCTGCTGCTTTATGTAGATTAAGAGTAAGGGATTGCAAAAAGGATAAATGTTTCTGAACCAAGCTCACTTCATGGCATGGGTATTTTAATGTATCATGGCAAATACCCTTTGGAGTTAGTCATCTTGGGATTTCTGGTCAATCAAGCCTTATAGTTGCAGGCTTAGACTTTTGATACACGCCTGATTTCCTGCCTGATCTGAGAAAATGCACTAAATTTACAATGAATCATGCAAATTAAATATCCTTCAACAAATCTGTACAGAATTTTGAATTTCCTAGGAAGTTTGTACACATAGTCTAAAAATCTGGCATCCAGTGGATCCACTCATTACTGATGTAAACTTAATTAGCTCATCCAATCAGCTCAGTGTTCATTTCCATGAATAGCTGGAAATGCCATTACACCACTTCATTCCATTGCAAAATGCAAGAGGTCATTTAACCACAGAAATTACTTGTATAACTATCCATTATGCTGAAGTTGCACTGTCTCTAGGAACTTTGAAATAATGCAATGAAGGCTGCGTAAGGTCATAGAAGGATGGATGCATAGAGCAAGGAAATGGTCCTAACTGAATGAGAAATGGTGGAGAAAGAAATAACACAGTTTTGCATGTTAAAGAGATGTGTTTCAAGAATCCTGTAACAAGAATCAAGGGAACCAATCTCTCTCTCTCTCTCTCTCTCTCTCTCTCTCTCTCTCTCTTACACACACACACACACACACACACACACACACACACACACACACACACACACACACACACATTTGCGTCTCCACACCAGTTGTTGAATTTCAGTAAAGACCTACTGTAACCAAGATGAGCAGGATTGCATATGCCCAGGGAAACACAATGGTCTGAACCATAAAATTAACATCTGCGTGAAAATGATGATTGCAAGAAGGTTTAGTCTAGCGCACAAGAGAAAGCCTTGGTGACATATACACTGTATTCCGGTAAAACTGCCAGCAAGCTAGTGTGGTGGGCAGTCACTGCTCCACAGGAATATATATCAAAGATCTTTGAATATATTAATTAAGAATAATGGCTTTTAAGCGATTGGTTCCCCCAAGAAATCATTTGGACAGATATGAAGATGATGTCTATATTTCATTAAAATATATATTCTATCTTCTTTTTTAAATCTTCCTCTATCAGTCTTCACAAAGTTGACATGTAAATGCTGATGTCCAGCCCATGTCAATGAGCTGGCTGCATTCAATACCTCAGGGTGCACTCCTCACTCGATCTGTATTGACAGGAATATCTAAGGATGGTCTACAGGAAATTCCAAAGATGTGACGAATAGCGGTGCTTTATTACAAACACACATGAGCGAAAGACGCATGAACCGAGGCAATTGCACAAACAGCCTGTCAGAATAGACGCTGCTGACTTGCAGCGACAATTAACACCGAGTAATACGTAACTTGCATGCTGCCCCCACTCCGACCCACCTCCATGCCCGATCCCTCTTAATCTTTTACACACATACACACACACGCACGCACGCACGCACACACACACACACACACACACACACACACACACACACACACACACACACACACGTGTATGCTCGCACGGACGACAAAACTGTTCGTACTTGTTTGAAACATTTCACTGACGATCTGTCCGAGAAAAGCTTCGGCAGTTTCCTGTCGCAGAATGTTTTCGATAACCAGACATGATTCTTCTAAACTTGCACAATTAGAAAAAAAGCCCAGCACCAAAAGCATGTCAGATCAACATCTCGTATCTCGCATGGAGAATGAGTCAGAGGATTAGGAACTACTCATACCTGTGGCTGTGGCGCGGTCTGCAACAACAACACCATGTCATTTTGCATTAGCATGAGAAACCATCAACATGCTCTGTGAGAGTCAGCCGGGAGCAGGTAGCTGGGACGGTCAAACACGAACTTGAAGTCATCAAAATCTTCTGGGCCTCGGTACATCCGTTCCCATGCGTCGAAGTGACAAGCCCATAGTGCCATACACAATTACAGTCCCGCGAGAAAAATATGCAAGACTTTTACACAATTTCAGTGGAGCTGAACTCTACAATAGCCCGCAGAAAACTTGTGTGGCAGCAACGACATCCACTTCGTCGAAGTCAACGAGATGCATCGAGTTGGAAAAGTTTTGAACATTTCCGAGCAGCACTTGAGTGAAAGTTTTGCAGGCGGTCTCCACTGCTGGACTCACCTGCTCATATTGCGGTTAGAGAACGCCTACGACAACTCAGCTGTTTGTCGCAATACAAACAACACTGCAGGTGCACACAGGGCCCACTCATCGGGCCTGGTTCTTCAGCAAAACGACCAGCACATCGTTTGGTTTGAGTCATGACACTCCTTCATCCAACCATGGACCCTACATCATATCCATGATCCAACCCTGCGGTCGCCATCCAAGCTTGCAACTGTAGCGCGTCGCTTGTGGCGAAAGAAACCTCCAGCGACCTCCCTCGATCACAGCATCAAACACAACTTCGGTTGCACCCCTCGTTCACCGGTGCTCCCACTTGTCTAGTTTCCCGCCGCAAGCTGACGTCGCCTAGGGGACATTGTAACTCGTGGCTAGTTTGTTGTGTCGTTCGCTCCTGCGCCGGAAGCAGTTCAGCAGGAGGTCGGTTCGATACGATTGTCAACATATCCTTGTGAATGAATAAGGTCGGATATAGAGAAAGCCTTGCGGCAGGCTGTTGGGGAGTGAATGAATCTGGCCCATGGGCTTGGCCCATTGCTAAAGTAGGGGGGAGGAGGTCGAATACCAACTGCTAAAAGTTTTCCCCCGCTGTTTTCTCTTAGAACTTTTCCATGCTAACTTTGTGGATTTGGTCAGGTGTTTCCAAGATACCGAACTCTGGAACTTTGAAATGGAAGTTAAAGATTTGCAAACCGTAGTTCTCTACTATTATCACTTTCATCTTTTCCACTCGTCTCCTTTCCTCACCTCATCACTCCGCACCCTGTGTTTGGTCTCATGGCTGCACCAATATTTTTCAGCACCGAAACGGATGCTTGAATAAAGTTTGCCCTTGGCAACCTCTCAGCCGGCCAGGCATCCACCGCATATAGGTACTGGGACCCCTGTGTACGGCAGGAGCGTCCAGTCTGAGTCAGCAGACGCAGTTAACGAGTCAACCAGCCACCGAACCAGAAAGCTACAAATCTCATAGTCAGACGGGCTGCTCCGGCCTCGCACTTCAAACCAGAGATATTATAGTAGGCCTATCTCTGTTCAAACTAAGGATCTTTGCTTCAAGTAGAACCAAGCCTTCTCAGCCTATTTCGGTGTCCTTTCCAGTCAACGAGCACAGGGAGTCTGAGCAACAATGGCCAATTCATGGATCCCAGTCGCTTCTCTCTCTGCGGCTTCCGTTGTGAGAGAGCTTGCACCCGCGGCACTGTGGATGCTGGGCATTCCAGGGCAGAGTGGTTAGCTTGTCGTTAGTCATTGGGTCAGCCCTTTTCAGTATTTAGGGCTGTGTGTGTGTGTGTGTGTGTGTGTGTGTGTGTGCGCGCGCGCGCGTGCATGTGTGCGCGCGTGTATGTGAGTGCTCTTTTTGTATATATGTGTTATTTGTCTGTCCGTCTGTCCGTCCGTCCCCCTCCCCCCCCTCCCCCCCCCTTCCCGCCCCCCCTCCCTCCCCTCCTCCCCCCCCTCCCTCCCCTCCCCCCCCCCCCTCCCCTCCCCCCTCCCCCCCCCCCCCTCCCTCTCTCTGCTCTCTGTCTCTGTCTCTGTCTCTCTCTCTCTCTCTCTCTCTCTCTCTCTCTCTCTCTCTCTCTCTCTCTCTCTCTCTCTCTCTCTCTCTCTCTCTCTCTCTCTCTCTCTCTCTCTCTCTCTCTCTCTCCAAATCCACCACTGCACCTCCCTAACAGGTCCTCTCACGAGGATGAGGGTTCGTCTCCCGTGCACAATGCAGCAGCAGACCTCACCACTTTCAGCAACAAAACCACAGCTAAACCTTATGGATGGTCCAGGTGTCGCAGGATATTTCGGAACCGGACAAATCGGAACCATTCCGATTTATCCTGGCCCTGGTGGCAGGATATTTCGGAACCATTCCAATTTATCCTGGCCCTGGTGGCAGGATTTTTCGGAACCACCAGGATATTTCGGAACCGTCTAGAAGGTCATTAGCCCACATTAATTTTTTACTTTACGACTTTTTCTAAACAGATTGTGAAGAGTTTCTCACACTTTGATGAGGTTGTGCAATAAATATCTTCTCACCTACCTGTTTATCTCATTGTTTATGAATTACAAATTCATGCACAGAAGGCCCACATGGCTTCACTAATATTCTGTCTGCATCATTCCGTGTAAAAATTCTATTCTCGCCTACCTGTTTATCTCCTTGTTTATGAATTACATATAAAAAGTGTACAAAGTGTAAACTCTGATTTGAAATCGTCTAGAAACTCAGAAAATCATACGAAAGCATCTAGAAGGTGGTTCCGAAATATCCTGGTGGTTCCCAAATATCCTGCCGCCAGGTGCGGGATAAATGGGAATGGTTCCGAAATATCCTAGGATTTTTGGGAACCGGTTCCGATTTATCCTGGTTCCGAAATATTCTACGACACCGGCCAAACGGTGGAAAGCTCATCCCCAACAATGCAGAACACTTGATTCTGGGATGCCCTCTCCTTCGCTCACTGAGACGAAGGAAGTTGTGTCCCCGAGGATCTGTACACATTAGGTCAATGCAGAACTGCAAAGTAGCTAACTGATCTCACCAAAACCCTCAAAACCACTAATACTACACACTTGACTAAAAATCATTTTCATTTCTAGTTAGCTGAAACGAAACTCACAATGCAGCCCACCCTCAAAAGGAATATGAAACACTCACCTCAGTGGCAGGCATCAAACATCTTTCCAGAAGCGAAAATCCGCTTCATTGCCCTGCCTTTCCATAAGCGTTCCGCTGACCACTTTAACAGATGCAACGCAGCCATGGAGCACGTGGCAAAGATAAGGCAAAATGTGCACTATGTCACCAGGTGCTCCAGCAACAACACAAGCTACACAACTGATGGCAAACAACTTACTAATGACAGCAATATAAGGCTTGCCAAAGTTATCAAAACGTTTCTACAACTCTCCTCTCCAACAACGAAAACTATCAGCCATAAACAACCGCGAACAGTATGGTACCATCTTCTTGGACCTGAAAAAGGCATTTGACCTAGTTGACTACGAAATTCTCCTTGATAAACTCTCGATGTACTTGAAAAATTCAACATCAGTCTCCTTTTTCCGATCATACTTCACACATAGAAGCCAATGTGTCTATGTCAACGGGTTGTATTCCTCGAAACGAATCGTAAA
>JAWQFJ010000145.1:89119-92183 GCA_034096865.1 Theodoxus fluviatilis | reverse complement strand
AGTCATAAGATTGTTACTTACATCAGAGTTGGCATAATATAGACAAAGTAAAAAAAGAGTCGTGCGAAAGAAGCATGGTCAAAGCTTATTTAAAACATGTAAGAGAACGTACATTTTATGTTTTACTGTTATCTGTACAGTTGGCACCGTATACCCGATACTAAATGTGTAATTCGTATGAAGTATCTCAATCATAATATGAAATTTCAGCCATACCATGGCTGGGCCTGACTTAGACGATGTACCTAAATACGTTTTGGCTTATGATGCTTATAATCAGCCATTTAAACTTGTAACGATGACGCTGTCATCCACTTTTCGCTTTGCTAAATGGTACAAGAGGTATGCCTTTTTTACTGTTTTGGTTTTAAGTATGTACATGTACTTACAATGTCAGTTTTCTTTCTTTGTTTATTTGATGTGTCGTCGGCCTCAATAAAGAAATCAATCAATCAATCAGTCAATATCTCTCTGTCTCTGTCTCTCTGTCTCTCTCTCTCTCTCTCTCTCTCTCACACACACACACACACACACACACACACACACACACACACACACACACACACACACACACACACACACACACACGCACACAAACAATCATTTTGTATTCTCTTCCTCTTACTATTACTGTTGTTGCTTACAATTTCTACTAAGTTCGCGACAACTGCAACTCCTGTGACTACAGTTGCTGCTGCTGCTATACTGCTGCTGCTGCTGCTGCTACTACTACTACTACTACTACTACTACTACTGCTCCTACTACTACTACTACTACATGTACTACTACTACTACTACTACTACTACTACTACTACTACTCCAACTACTACTCTTACTAAAACTAACACAGCCACTTTAAATATTGCCATTACTCAAATTGAAAATGCTTGCTCGTACGTCGCAATTTTGCATCCACAAACGGGTACCCATAAGAGCGATGTCATACATCCCTGATCATCGGACCCTTCCGTTGACATCATCTCTACATGTATTCCCTGCATGGGAAGCATGCAACTAAGCTGAAGATGAACATGGCACAGGTTTTTCCCTCCATTTTTCCATCTCAATCCTCACAGGTTGAACTCCCGAGTAATGTGAGGCAATGCGACCAGGTACTTTGCAGAAAGATACAACTCTAGGTTCTACACAGCATCGAACGCTGCTCCCACTGGCCACAAGTAATTGTGAGTCAGGTGCTCTGACCACGAGGTTAGAATCCCGCAATCCCACTACTATTAATAACAAAAACGCTTCCACTACCATGTTATCTATACCATCACCACTGCCGTTATCACGGTCACCACCTCCTCCTCTACCACTACCATTGTCTACACCGTAACTACCGCCTACACCACCACCACCACCAGTACCACCACCACTACCTCCATAATCATCATCACATTACTATTACCATCACCATCACCATCAGCACCTCCATCACCATTACCTCCACCAACTACACCATCATCGTCACTTTTACCGCCACCACTTCAACTTCTACCATCGTCCACCACTTCCACTTCTACCATCATCATTACCTCTACCGCCACCGCCACCTACACCATATATACCACCATCGTTGCCATTGATGTCATTGCGACCACAGCTATCACAAATAATACCACCATCATTCATGCCATCACCTCCTGTAGCAGCAGCTCTACCTCTACCATCCAACATCTTCTCTCTGCAAGTGAACTTTGTATTTCTGATGTGAAACAGTGGATGACCCAGAACAAACTCAAACTTAATGATTCAAAGAACGAAGCTCTCCTGGTTGGCGGTAGAGGCGAATTCGATCAGGCCCTGAAACTAACCATAGGTCAGAGTGAGATAGAATTCTCAAAGTCTGTTAGGAACTTAGGTGTCATGTTCAATGATGATCTTTCTGTGAGAGTTCATATGAACAAAGTTTGCCAGTTAGCTTACTACGAGTTAAGGAAATTAGCACTATTCGTCACTATCTTTCACAATCGGCCACTCAAACCCTTGTCACTTCCCTCGTTCTGTCCCGTCTTGATTATGGAAATTCTCTTCTTGCTGGCATTCCTGACACTCTGCTAAACAAACTGCAAAAAGTCCAAAACACTGCTGTTGGATTAGTTTTTAGATGTCCCAAGAGAACTCCCACATCCAAACTCCTTCGTGCACTGCATTGGCTCCCCGTCGCTCAGAGGATAGAGTATAAGCTAGCCACTATGTGTTTCAACTTCTTCAATCAAACTGCACAACACGCACTCAAAGAAATTCTCACTGTCTACACCCCCGCTAGAAATAACCGTTCTGCTGCATACACCAAAACGTTAAATGTCCCCCGTCGCAAAAAGAAAACCCAAGGACAGCGAGCTTTTTCTTACATCGGCCCTGAAACGTGGAATAGCCTACCTTTCCCTGTCCGTCACTCTGATTCCATGTCCCAGTTCAAAATCTCCCTTAAGACATACCTGTTCCGGTCAGTCTTTTCTGATGAGCAGTGAGGTGCTTCACAAGGCGCCTTTCTTATGTTTCGTGTTTTGTTTATTGCCTGCTATTTTAATTAATTGTATTGTATTTAACTCTTCTTTTAATTCAACTGTACAGTGTGCGAGTGTTGGAATGCTTTGTATGAGTGTGGATTTTTCATTGTAAACGCCATGAGCTTGCCTATTAGGGAAGGTATGTGCGTATAAGTAATCTGTATTATTATTATTACCACCACAATTACCTCCACCATCGTCACCACCACCTTTTCCTGCACCATCACCACTATCACTATTATCGCTACCATCTCCATCACAATTTCCACCATCATTACCAGGACCAGTAACACCGCTACCACATCCACATGGATCCCCCTGAGGCTTGGAGGTAAGAATAGACCTACTGCGTCTCACTACGCGATTCATAAAAGGAGAATACATGTAAGTAGTGAAATCGCTATTTGATATGCGCTAACTCTGATCTGATTTTTGTGGTCAATGACCTTCCATTGCCTACAAAAGCTGATAGGATGTGAAACACCATCCATCCATCCATCCATCCATCCATCCATCCATCCATCCATCCATTAGCCTCTTCTTGGG
>JAWQFJ010000145.1:61619-84119 GCA_034096865.1 Theodoxus fluviatilis | reverse complement strand
TGCACAAGGCAGAAAAATGAATGAAAATGCGAATGTTATGTATCAAAGGAGTATATAATTTCATAGGATCGCCAATTGATGTGTCACCGGTGGGAGGAAAATAAGCTAATGAAAGAAACACCCGACACGAGTGCCGGTGCTACATTCCCAAGTAGCCCAGAAACAGTGACCAGAGTTTATCCAGGTGTAACTACGCCAAGATTGGCCTCCCCTGTTGCCACTCTCTAGTGCGATGGGCAAGCATAGGTGAAGGGCGTCATTTTTACCACGCCTATCCCCACCAGCAACCGGACGATGTGATATGGCATCTCTCTCTCTCTCTCTCTCTCTCTCTCTCTCTCTCTCTCTCTCTCTCTCTCTCTCTCTCTCTCTCTCTCTCCCTCCCTCCTCTTGCTTGCGCAAAAAAAAATCCAAAGTCTTGACGGCCGAACTTCTAACCACATGGTTTACGGCGATCTAGATTTCCCATATCCATCTCTGAGCACACAAGCGCTTTCAAATACTGGTTTAAAGCATGCAAAATGTCGGTCAGTGGAATACTGGTGCAAGCATACCTTCCTCTTGTGAAATCCTCGCTACTCGCTCTTGGGATTGGGCAACTCTCATGGAAAACTGCTTGTCCAAACTGGATTGCCAACGTTTGGTTGTCTGGTGGTGCCGGCAACGAGAAAGCGTTTTTGCGATCTCTAGAACAAAGGCTTAAACAAGTGGACCCATTTATGGCAACTATGCTGTTTCCATAGGAAATATCGTGCTTGCAAGTGGCAAACAATGGTTTGGATGTGCTCATACGTGGCAATGTTCAGGCAACTATGCCGTTTCCCGCTTGCAAGTCCCAAAAGCAGTGATCTATCGAGTGTCCGCCCCGTAGAAACAATTACTATTTTTTCATATCCGTTGGACACTCCCTCGAACAGCCAACCAGATGAGTTCCCGCTTGGGATGTAGCGGTAGACGTGTGTCCAGCAAGATGTCCTAATGGCGGTCTAACCTCGCTCGATTTGAAACTTATGTGGCATCTACTATTTCTCTGTCAGTTGTAGGATGTTCTGACGCCTACATATGAATTTCTTGTACAGTACTGCATCACTGTATCTTTCTAATGTGTGCAGTTTGTTGCGAATGACAGACGAGTTTGAAGAAAATCAAACACCAAACCCATATTGAACGTCTGGGCAGAGCGGAGTTAATCACGGATCTAGGATGTGCTTTCACACCATGGGGTGTTTTTGTCGTTTTGTTTGTGGGGAACTGACTAGCTGGGGACTTGAAAATGGACAGAATTACCATAACATCTTTATGAGCACGATGTTGCGGAGACGTCCGGCAAGGCATCAGCACACTCAATCTAGTGTAGGCCTAGTACACATGGCTTAGTGGCACCGTTGTCGACTACCAAGCGGCTGACCAGGGTTTATTTAGCTCTCGTTTCTTTCAACAAACTTGTCTCGTGTGAGGAGGCCTTTAGGGATTGTCACAACCCAAAATGGCACGATAATGATAATACGAGCGAGATACCACTGGTACTTTTCCTTCAAAGCCATCCTTGGATTGGAAGAGTATCTTAACGCAATCACGATCAAGAAATTTCGAGATGCCTTGTAAGGTTTAGATGCTGTCTAAACGAACTGAAGTGTAACAGGCGTCATTAGATACAAGATACAAGATACAAGATACTTTATTGTCCTCATTGATCACAAGGAAATTTGTTTTGTCGGTGGCAAAAACATAATATATACATACAAAAACAAAAACAGTTCAACATTAATTAACTCAATCATATCGCTCAAGTTATGGAGTCCATCAGAGGCAATTCAATTTAATAGAGAAACATTTTACACCAAAACAAGTAATCACAGAAGGAACAAAGACACAAGCATGCACATCAAACAATCATCGTCACGCAATAACACATACCCGATCTTCATCCATAACACATGTACAAGAATCCCCCCCCATCATGTTCATCATCCTGCATGCACATCAACAGCCACACTCGCACAGCACACATAACACATACACGATCATCAACGCATAACGCATGCACCCCCCCCCCCCCACACACACACACACACACACACTCTCACATGTTAATCCTTGTTGTTACAGACATAGTTCACACCATTCATAGTCCTTTCTGTCACAGTTCACAGCACTACAAGTCCTCGTAGTCCCAGTTCACTTTACTCCAATCTCTCCGTCATATGTCACATCAATCCTGGTCACATAGTCACAACTCTCATCACTCATCCTCACAGTCACAGTTCACATCACCCACTCTTCAGTCACAGTTCGCGTCACTCCTGGTCCCACATTCACGTCAAGTCTCACAACAATCTTCATGCATACTACCCATTCACCGGGACTCGTTGAAGAGACGGATGGCTGTCGGGAGGAACGAATCCCTCATGCGGTTTGTTCTGGCAGGCCAGCACCTCAGGCGACGTGAGGATTCACGAGTGGGTTCGCATGACGCGAATGCCTGGTGCAGAGGGTGGCGGTCGTCAGATCGAATCTTGCCCATCTTCCTCAGGGCCACACTGGGGTAGCGATCACTGAGAGGCTGGAGGTCGGAGCCAGTGATGGCGCCGGCTTCCTCCACGACCTTCTCCAGCCTCTCCATGTCGCCCTTCCTCACACTGCTGTGGTAACACAGCTGGTTGAAGGAGACGACGCTCTCAATCGTCGCCTGGTAGAAGAGGTGGAGAATCTCAGGGTTGACGCGAAACTGCCGCAGCTTTCTCAAGAAGAAAAGCCTCTGGTTCGCCCGCTTGCACACGGCGTCCACGTTCGGTGACCAATCGAGCTGGTTATCGATGATGGTGCCCAGATATTTGTATGTATCAACCATCTCGACTGGTTCGCCCTTGATGACGATGGGATCGACCGTGGTCTTGTTGTCTCGTCGAAAGTCTATGATGAGCTCCTTGGTCTTGGTCACGTTCAGCTCCAGGAAGTTGTCGTCGCACCACAACCAGACTCAGGAAGACACGATGTATGTGTGAATAATGTAAGTGTACTGCGCGCACTCCCAGCCTAAAGGCTGCTCAGTGGCGCATGCACACACAAAAATGTCACGAATTTTCCATGGTGCCAGGATGTCCAGAGTAGGGGTCGACTAGGATCCCCTAGTCAGCAAGACCCGCTTGGCGGAAAAGGCACGTCTTGAGGCTTCCTCTGAACTTCTTCTGCTTTGGCTCCTGACGCAACGCCTCTGGCAGTTGATTCCATAGGACCAGTGCAGCAGAGCAGAAAGTTCGATCCCCCGACGAAGACTTTGTCGGTGCCACACTGAGGAGATGAGAAGCATCAGACCTCAGATTTCTTGAGGGGCAGTGTCGGAAGAGCAGCTGCTGCAGGTACAATGGAGCGGTAGGAATGGTCTGGTAGCACTCGAAGGTTTTAGCGATGATCTTGAAGGTTATACTTTGGCTAACAGGAAGCCAGTGAAGTTTGTGGAGCAGTGGTGTCATTTGACTGTCCCTCCTGCTTCCAGTGATGAGGCGCGCCGCTCTGTTCTGGATGGTCTGGAGTCGACTCAGGTGTTCTGGTGAAATGCCGTACAATACAGCGTTCCCGTAGTCAAGCCTGGATAGGACCAGAATGGTGACAATAGTCTTGATGACAGGCTGCGTCAGGTATTTCCTAATCTTGCTGATGTTTAGCAGATGAAAATTGCATGTCTGGCACACACGTGTGATATGGCAGGAGAAGTCCATCTCGGAGTTAAACACGACTATGAGATTGAGGGCTAATTTTGTTGGAGTGACGATGCTGTCACCCATCCGCAGACTGACCTGGCCCATTTTCTGAAGATGTTGCCGGGTTCCCAGAAAGAGGAACTCTGTCTTGTCATCATTCAGCTTCAGCATATTCGATGACATCCACTCCCTGATGTCAGTGACACACTTGTGCAGTCGCTGTACTGATGTTGCAATTTGGTCATGGTTTGCACTGACGTAGAGTTGGTTGTCGTCAGAGTTCATGTGGAACGGGATCTCGTATTTTCTCATGATATCTGCAACAGGCAGGATGTAGATGTGAAGAGCAGTGGTCCAAGGACGGAGCCCTGTGGTACGCCGCACTGCAGGATCCCCGGTGATGACGTGGCGTTGTTCACCTGCACGCACTGCATGCGCTCACTGAGATAGGATCTCAACCATGATAGGGCCACTCCTTTGATCCCAATCCTTTGTTCTAGTCTCTTTAACAACATCTGGTGGTCGATGGTGTCAAAGGCTGCTGAGAGGTCCAGCATGATCAAGAGCATGATCTTCCTCTCGTATATTGCCATCATGATGTCATTGTGGATTTTAATGAGCGCCGTCTCTGTGCTGTGGTGCGGTCTGTAGGCTGACTGAAAGGGCTCAAAGAGGCCATTTTCGGAAAGATGTTGAGTCAGTCTGCGTGCAACCATCTTTTCCAACACCTTTGAGAGAAAGGCAAGATTGGATACAGTCAGTAATCAGTCATAATTTCCTTGTCGAGGGATGGTTTCTTCAAGAGTGGGAATATGATGGATTTCTTGAAGGCAGTTGGAAATTCTCCTGTGGTGAGGGAAGTGTTATGATGTGAGTGATAGAATTGATCAAGTGTGGTAGTAACTTCGCGTAGGGATGACGTCGAAAGGGCAACTCTTAGACGGGGCTCTTTCAACAACTGCCTTGACCTCGGTGGCAGATGTCTGCTGGAGGATGGAAAGTTCTGGTGGTACGTTGCCTGCATCGTCTTCGCATACGAAAGCGCGACCTTGATCGAGCTTTTGCCGGATCGTCTCAACTTTCTGAGCGAAGGAAGTGGCGAAGTCGCTGCACAGTTGCGAGTCACTAGAATGTGAGGGGAGTGCTTCTGTGCGCCGCCCATCCAAAAGGGTCTTGACACATCTGTGCAGATCGTTAGGATTGCGCAATTCGCCTTGACGCTCTCTTGGATGAAGCAAGACTTTGCTCTGTGATCCCCAATGTCGGAGGCAAAAAGGTCAATGTCAATAGCTTGTTTTTCGGAAGGTCATATTTTTTTTTACCGTAGAGGGTTTCTTCGCCTGAATTGTGCAGAATATGCTGTAGTGATCCGATAGCATGTGCTGTCGTACTTGTACATTTTGCAGCAACTGGGGTTCCTCAGACCTTGTCACAAGCAAGTCTAGAGTGTGACCACGGTCATGAGTTGCTTCCTGCACGTGTTATGTCAGGATTGCTGACTCGAGAATCTCCTTGAACCGAACAGTTGTTGGGTCACTGGGGTCATCACAATAAATGTTAAAGTCTCCTAACAGCAAGAGGAGTCGGGTGCAAGCAATACCCCGTTGAGCAGGGCGCTCAGCATCATTTTTAAGCTTTCCCTTTGGTAATCGCTGACTGGCATCTAAAGTTGCTGGACATACTGACTTACCAAACTAAGTTTGTTAGTTGTGATGTAAAGGTTCTAGAACGCACAGGAACGTCGTAGCACAATCGGGCTGTTTACATCAGCCTCTCCGCTCATGCGGTCGCGTGGCTACGCGACGGAGTTTGGCAAAAATTTATTTTGGCTGTGTCACATGACGGCAGTCGCGTGGCCGCTGGAGCGTGTGGGTATGTTCAACTCTGTTCTGGAAGGTTCTGGAACCTGTGTAAAGGTATATAAGCAGGGGCGACACGAGAGAGAGAGAGAAAGAGAGAGAGAGAGAGAGAGAGAGAGAGAGAGAGAGAGAGAGAGAGAGAGAGAGAGAGAGAGACAGAGAGAGACTCTCCAAAAATAGTTGTGGTTAAGGTAATATGTATTTTTAAAAATAGGGTTGGTAGGTTGACTAAACTTTTTTTTCATTTTAAGATAGATCAGATTGAACATAAACCAAACTTCTTTCACTGAAGATGCTTGAAAAAATTTATCTAGTTGATTCCCTGAGTGCTTATAGGCCAGGGATGATGGGACTGCAGGCAGTTTATTGGTACTTGTCAATTTCTTTCACTTATTGTTTTTTCTTTTAAAACAAAAGTTTAGGGTCAGCGGAAAAAATAGGGTCAGTCGGGTTACCCTAACTACAAGTACTTTTTTTTTTTGGCTTTATGTACAATGCCGACTTCATTAGTCACATTCATTCCCTTCTTCTCAGTAGTACTGTCTGTGTCACTGTATCTTGCACAGTGACATTTGGTGCTGTGGTTTGCAAAATGTCCCAAAGGCTGTGCAGCTGTACCCCTTTGGATGTGAGAAGCTGGGTTTACACTTCGCCGCCTGCGCGATGCATTGCCTTGGAACGGAGGCCTTGTAACGACCCAAAGTATATGAACCGGAAATCGTCGCAGAGTTATCTGCCCGGTACTCTTAATAATTCGACTCTAAAAAGAGACGGCACCCACCACTCCGCCTGACTGACTTGGCACACCCGGGGAGTTATGCTAAGATCCGGCCGCGTAAATATATCTGCGTTTTGTGACAAACGTCTTGCTCGGCGGTACTGTACTCCATGCACCTTAACGGTGCGCGTGATTCGGGTGTAATCTTAAGCTAAACGACGTTTATTGGCGCTGCTAAAACGGTCGAAGTCGGAAACATTCGGAACGTCGTTTAGCTTAAGATTACACCCGAATCACGCGCACCGTTAAGGTGCATGGAGTACAGTACCGCCGAGCAAGACGTTTGTCACAAAACGCAGATATATTTACGCGGCCGAATCTTAGCATAACTCCCGGGGCGTGCCAAGTCAGTCAACGGTCGCGTTTTATAAAACCAGACTACAAATAGACTACAGGGAGGTGACTCCCATATTATTTCCGGCAGGGGAGACGGCTTTTCACGGGAAAAACTATTTTGAACGCTACATTATGTGTTAAACGACACAAATGCACCAAAAACACAAAAACTCGTAAAGCAACTAATGCGTCGTTTGTCGGGATATATTCCATGCGAAGAACAGGTGCAGGAGCGGTAAATCGCATAAAGAGAGAGCCGGGCAGATAACTCTGCGACGATTTCCGGTTCATACTTTGGGTCGGTTCATACTTTGGGTCGTTACAGGCCTCCCTGTGGAAAGATATCTGGTTTCCCATGCCTGTGGACTTCAAAGCAGCCTGTGATATTCTGCTGCGCAGCAGAGCCGTTTTGAAAGTTCTGTCTGGTCAAAAGCGTCTGGCATTTTCACAAAGTCATTTGTTTATTCACCCCAAATATTAAATGTACAGTTGGAAAAAACATTTAATCTTATCTTCTAGAGTATTAGATCAAACTTGAATTCAGAGAAATATATATGTTGAAGGTACTTTTAAAGGGTCAGTTTGGATCCCGTTTCAAGCCTGAAACATGACTGTCAAAACCCTAGAATGCATTTACAGTAGCAAAGCAGCAGGAATATGTTAAACTTTACCTGAATATTTTACAATAACCATAACAATACCATCACCTGTACTTGAGTTAGTTCCTTCAATCTCATTGCAGCAAACAGACTGTTTACCATTTTGCATATTATTTTAGAGAAAAGTAATCAAAATAAATAGTAGACAGGATAATCTGCAAGCGCTTGTACATCCTTATTATGAAAAAGTGACCATTG
This sequence comes from Theodoxus fluviatilis, assembly GCA_034096865.1. Classification (NCBI taxonomy): domain Eukaryota; kingdom Metazoa; phylum Mollusca; class Gastropoda; order Cycloneritida; family Neritidae; genus Theodoxus; species Theodoxus fluviatilis. Next base: position 76,588 of record JAWQFJ010000145.1, on the reverse strand, counting down.
AAGAAGTGTGCGAAGTCTGATGTCTATTGCCTCAGTGCCCTAGCGATTTTCATGGCAGGTGAGATGGGGAGTCAATGTCTCGAAGGCAGCTGCAGTCTGCCTCCAACACACGAAATAATGTCCTCCAGCTCAGTATTGGACATTTGACAAAAGTTCTGGTGGTATTCAGTGTCTAGTCAGAGCTCCTGAACTAAATGGCTGAAAAGTTGGTGTCTATTCCTTTTTAGTCCAATTTTTTCCCCATAACTCTGCCCTTTTCCAGAAGAAGCACTTTCTGAAACTAAGAATATCAGCAAACTAATCATGCACATGGCTGTTTACTTGGCCTCCCTTTCCATGACAGTGCTGAGCACAAAATGAGAGAGAAATGCTATGTCCCGGCAAGGCCATGTGGTGAGGACATTGTTTATATAGCAGCCCACACATAGCTCCCCTGTAGCAGCTCCCCTTTGCTCCCAAGGCCCAGTTTTGACCTCCTTCAGCCCCTGAACAGCAGAAAGCAGCAAACTGGACATGATGTGGCAAAATGTAAACCCACCTAGTCAGTAAGAGTGACCATTCTGTCTTTGCCATTGTTTAGAGTGTGCGTTTGTCGCTGCACTGCTCATTGTTACATGTATGCAGTTTGCTTAGAGTGACCTCCTTCTCATTTTCTGCTTCATTACATTGAGACCGTCTTTGCAATAGTATTGCACATACGTATGCTATTTCATGCAGTGTGCAGCAGAGATTTCACTTCATTACACATAATAAATCAAGTGTAATTTTATGTGCAGGTGAGTGACCCTTGTCTCTTACTTTGCAGTGGTACATCCAGAGCGCCTGTGCCACCCAGGGTACCGGACTGTACGAGGGGCTGGACTGGCTCTCCAACGAGCTCTCCAAAAAGTGACCTGGCCCTCAGTGATCGGCCCACCTTGACCCCTGTACCCACTCTACCGTCTACTTGGAGCCCGAGTGTCTGCGCTGTCTGCTGGTGTGTGTGCTGTGCGTGTGTGCTGGTCTGTCTGTGTGGGGAAATAACAAGTCCAAGCTTTCTGCACAAGGAAATCTATATCTTGATACTTCCTGATTGTGACTGAGATTTTGAGTGGGGGAATAGATGCTGGCGAAGCAAGGGCCTGGGTAGATTTGATTTCTTTGCTACATGCCCGTCAGCCGCAGTCACTTGCCTGAAAGAGCAGATCAGTGACACATTGTGATTTTATTTCAAGACATGGCTCATTTGGCACGCACCCATTCGGATCAGCCTGGCTTTTCCATAGTTCTCGTGTCAGGAAGGAGGTTGGGGCTGTGGGGTGGGAAGGGTGATGGGTGTACATGTTGTGGTCTGATTGGACTCGCACTCTTCTTCCATGGAGCTGTGTGATCCAATAGTGGGATGAAAGACAGTTTGGGTTCATTTTAGTCCCTTTTTAAACCAAATGAAACTCATCTTGTACATTTGTCATTTCCCTAGATATATTTATGTCACCTGGTGGAGTTGGTTTGTAGATTATTAATTCTTTGCTTGATTACTCCAGATTAGGGTTCCTATCGTGTACATTAAGAAGGGTGATTGGAGTTGGATGGCCCTTGAAGTCCTGGCCATCAGCATTTGTACATGTCTGGTCTCTGAGCCAGCCTTTTCAGTGACAGACACAGCTTTGCTGGGGCTGATTTAGTCAATTTTTTGTTCCTGGGAATGCATGTCCAAATGAATAGAAAGTCTTTGCAAGCTCATGTCCAACCTCCCCACTAGCTCAGCCCAGTGATTGGGGGGAAGGGAAACTTGCAGGTCAAAAGGGAGACAAGTTATCTAGCAACGTCAGTGGATCCACAGGGGATTGAGTTTCAGTGAAAGTAATCCAGATGTAGCCCCTCTTGCTGCCACGGGCAACCTGGTGTGGGCTCTCTCCCTTCTTGCTACACTTGCCCAGACATGAGCATTTCGGACTGCTAGAAGAGTATGGTCTCCGTTCCCTCTCTGGCAGTAGGAGGCGCAGAAGGTTTCCCATCAGGGCAGTGACTGTCCCTGTTGCTTGCATGGGTGTGGAGTCTTGCTGCATTTCAATCTTGCATGGAAGCTGCATTCATCTCCCACTGTACAGTAATATTTGTGACATTCTGTGACCACCATTTGGGTATATGTGTAATGATTGTTCATGACTTCCATCATGAAATATCAATAAAGGTGATCAACACTACTGATTCCTCCGTGCTTTCGTCTGCAGCCAACATACTTATTTTCTGTGGAATCTGATGACTGAGATGATGACATCAAATCAAGCATCTTTCACAATGCCACGATCATTTTCCAAAGAAATAGATTAGACATGAAAATGTTTCAGTTCTGGAAAGAAACTGACCATGTGGACAAGTAAACCACTGTAAGGAGTGTGCATTTCAAAGCTATGACTGAGCGTTGTCAAAGTGCTGATGCCTTTGCAAGGTGCAAGTGAATGTATGAGCTGGGATAACACTTGGCACACTCTATTTTATCAATTGTGCAATAAATGTGTAATGCCGTAGAGGGATGTTCGTGGTGAGGTATGCAGTCATGCGAGTCTTGACAGTAACTCCCTCAGTGCCCTGCCTAATATAATGGTTTAAACTACATAACTAATCCAAAAAATCCTGTGAGATATATGATTTATCAGAGCAATATAAAACTGAGTATCATGACAACTTTGCTTTGATATCATTTAGCTTCTAATATAAAATACCCTTTTTTCAAATTCCAAAGACATTTCTTTTCCCCCAATGTTGACCATCCAGGGAAAGACTTGGTGAAAAAGATCTGTTTCATATTTTGAAGCTATCAGACTCCATCAATTAAATGGTTGGTGCCATCTTCAGCTTGGTGCATTGGTCATACATACATCCCCCTGTGGATTCGGGGTAAGAATAGACCCACCGCGTCTCCCTATCCGATTCGTAAAAGGCGAAAAACTAGGGACATCATTACTTCATTTGCGTTTACTCTAATCTGTTCTAGTGATTTTCTTGCTTAATGGCCTTACATAGCCTACAAAGGCTGACAGGCCGTAAAACAGCATCCATCCATCCAACAGACAATCATTAACTCATTGAAGATGGCACTATTTTTAGCTCGCATTGACTGGAGACGCATGTTTCTGGGCATTTTTACAGAAATTGCTGAAAAAATACTAATCAAACAATGGAAAAACTGTTGCCATCATTAGAACGCTCTTTGTCTCCTTTATCCTTGTAGATCAATGTCATTCTCTCATTATTTTTATTTTGAATATAGTATTGCAACAAAGATGGGTACCGTCTGGCGTGCCTGTATTTAGTTTGGCTGGAGTGAGGCCGACTTCTAAGCCGACAGCGTGTACAGATCAGTTTCCGATTCCTCTTCTTCGGTCAGCAGTTCGTGCACTATATCTAGGATCTGCTCCTCTAAAACTGCATCTTTTTCATCTTCGTCCTCTTCAGAAAAAAGGAGCACATCGTCCTTGTCATCTGATCCTTTTTTCATAGCGATTTCAACTAAATCCTCATCGTCCTGCCGCGACGCCATTGCGATTTAGCGTTGAAATCGCCCCCTTGCCACATGTGTAAACAAAGTCTGGCAGTGTCTTATCCTCTTCAAATTCAGAGACACAGACGATCTACAATGTTCCTCACTATCTTATAAGAGAACTAGACTACCTTGACTGGTTAAGAGCCCCTCACAACACGCACAAGAAATTTACATACGCACCGCATCATATGATGAGATGCGTCGTCAACCGTTGCTCATCTCATTATATGATGACATGCGTCGTCATTGAGTTAATGCTACGATTCATACCAATTCTTGATAGTTTATTCCCTCTTCAGTTTCTCACAATATGGAATTATATACCATGACAATTGAACTGTCAGGAATGGCATAACTTGTACACAACCAGAAAATAAAAATCTAGACTTAAATGGAGGCCTTTTTTTTAATACACTGAAGCATATTTCATGTAAGTAAATGAGTAGCTAGGCACTATGATGACTGACTATATATTGAAAAAATCAATTTCTCACTATGTGGAATTATCAGCTAAACATGAAAATAAGTGATAACCACTTTTGCTCAATGGATAAAAAAGTAGGTCATCTGTTAATCATTGAAACTGGCCACCATAACAATTAATTTTCTATCTTTTAAAAAAATGTACAGCTCAAAAACTATAAACAGCAAAATTAACATTTTGGTTTCCTATATAGATTTGTCATTTCAATATCTAAAACTTGTCATATCCTTTAAAAAAAAAATCCAAATCCTTTTGGAAAGGATATTTTAGACTTATTTTATTTACTCAAAAGAAACTCCATTTTTAGAACTTGTTTTTATGTACAGCTGCTGATCTAGGGGCTAATATCACAAACCCATGTGACAAAATGTTGCTTCATGAAGAAAACACCCTGAAAATTACAGATCAGTACAATGCTCCAAATATTTTCTGCATAATTTCAAGTTCACAAAAAGTAGTTTATAAGAAAACGTGAAAAAAATAAACCTTGGGAAAAGTTTTTTTTCCATCTTCTATATAGTTTCAACAGTGCCTGCAAAGTTCTCAGAGGGGTATGGTTCTTCCTTTGCATTTTTACATATTTTCTAGCATGTTTTAAGTAGAGAGACTATTGGAATTGCATTGCAGAGGGTTGAAACAACTCATACTCATTAGTCAAAATCTCAAGAAAAATGACATTTTGACCATTTTTATACCCGTTTCTCCCCTTAACATAAAAGCATTCTACATGAATGCAATACACTAATCCTGCAAAAGCAGTACGCCTACATTCAAACAGCTAATAATCAAACAAGGTTTTATTGCACCATGAAATTGGATCACTAGACAACACTGTTGATTGACTTCTACTTATATATAAACATACATGAAGCAGCAGAAAAAATGCATCAAGAAAAAACATGAGGTTCTCTGCACAGGAACCAGATCTCCCAAACTATTTTCTTTCTGCACAGTCATTGCCAAAATAGAAAAAAGCCACAGAATAACAAAAGCAATCATCTTCTCATTATTTCATCACTATTTGGCACATTAATGGACATAACAAATAATCAATCACAATATTCTGTATTCTCATCCTTAATATATTTCAGTCTGCTTATCAGTACACTTGCTTTGGGAAGATAACATTGGGTATGCAACAAGATAAGAGATGCATGTACAATCCTTTATTAATTTCTACAGCCCATGTTGCTGCTGCATCCCAGCAGGTTGCAGTCTTAAAATCTCATAACTTCAGAGGAAGTGTTCAATGTATCAAATCAAGGACTATTTTGGAGTGCAAGTCGAATAATGAAAGATCATTGTAAGAGCATTTCAAGTCATTTCAACACCAGCAGTTCCAGTCATGAAGCTGTTCATGGCAGTAGAAAGTCAGTAGGGGAAGTCCCTTCTCAGTCTCTTCCACAGGTTGCCTCACCAATGAGTGAGGCTTCACTAGGGCCTCTTCCACAGGTTGCCAAACCTATGAGTGAGGCTTCACTAGGGCCTCTTTCACAGCATATCCTAAAAAACACTGCTGAATAAAATAGTTATGTGAGTCTCTCCCAAAGCTCAACCTCATGAACACTATTGATTGAAATTTCGTTCCAACCTCTTCCACAGAATATCCTTAAGAACACCACTGAATCAAATTTCCTGAGCTTCTACAGCATTTTCTCAAGGACGTCTTCACTCTTCAGGAGGTTGGCAGTCCACCTTTTGCTCAATGGATGCCCCCCATGCAGACATACTTGATCTCAAGGTAGTCGTCCAAACCATACTTGCTGCCCTCACGTCCCAGACCTGACTGCTTGACGCCCCCAAAACATCCCTCCACTCCTGAAATGAGGCCCTCATTGACGCCCACCATTCCAGTCTCCAGCCGCTCTGCCACACGCCAGATCTGTGCCAGGTCAGCAGAGTAGAAATACCCTGCAAAGCCACAGATATAGAGATGTAGTTATGCCAGATCAACATAGTACAAGAACCCTGCAAAGCCACAGAAATATGGATGTAGTTATGCCAGGTCAGCATAGTAGAAGAACCCTGCAAAGCCACAGAAATATGGATGTAGTTATGCCAGGTCAGCATAGTAGAAGAACCCTGCAAAGCCACAGATATAGAGATGTAGTTATGCCAGGTCAGCATAGTAGAAGTTCCCTGCAAAGTGTTGATGTATGGATGTAGTTATGCCAGGTCAGCATAGTAGAAGTATCCTGCAAAGTGTTGATGTATGGATGTAGTTATGCCAGGTCAGCATAGTATAAGTTCTCTTCAAAGCCACAGAAATATGGATGTAGTTATGCCAAGTCAGCATAGTAGAAGTTCCCTGCAAAGCCACAGATATAGAGATGTAGTTATGCCAGGTCAGCATAGTATAAGTTCCCTGCAAAACCACAGATATAGCAATGTAGTTATGCCAAGTCAGCATAGTAGAAGAACCCTGCAAAGCCACAGATATAGAGATGTAGTTATGCCAGGTCAGCATAGTAGAAGAACCCTGCAGAGCCACAGATATAGAGATGTAGTTATGCCAGGTCAGCATAGTAGAAGAACCCTGCAGAGCCACAGATATAGAGATGTAGTTATGCCAAGTCAGCATAGTAGAAGAACCCTGCAAAGCCACAGATATAGAGATGTAGTTATGCCAGGTCAGCATAGTAGAAGTTCCCTGCAGAGCCACAGATATAGAGATGTAGTTATGCCAGGTCAGCATAGTAGAAGAACCCTGCAGAGCCACAGATATAGAGATGTAGTTATGCCAGGTCAGCATAGTAGAAGAACCCTGCAAAGCCACAGATATAGAGATGTAGTTATGCCAGGTCAGCATAGTAGAAGAACCCTGCAGAGCCACAGATATAGAGATGTAGTTATGCCAGGTCAGCATAGTAGAAGAACCCTGCAGAGCCACAGATATAGAGATGTAGTTATGCCAGGTCAGCATAGTAGAAGAACCCTGCAGAGCCACAGATATAGAGATGTAGTTATGCCAGGTCAGCATAGTAGAAGAACCCTGCAAAGCCACAGATATAGAGATGTAGTTATGCCAGGTCAGCATAATAGAAGAACCCTGCAAAGCCACAGAAATATGGATGTAGTTATGCCAGGTCAGCATAGTAGAAGAACCCTGCAAAGCCACAGATATAGAGATGTAGTTATGCCAGGTCAGCATAGTAGAAGAACCCTGCAAAGCCACAGAAATATGGATGTAGTTATGCCAGGTCAGCATAGTAGAAGTATCCTGCAGAGCCACAGAAATATGGATGTAGTTATGCCAGGTCAGCATAGTAGAAGTATCCTGCAGAGCCACAGAACTATGGATGTAGTTATGCCAGGTCAGCAAAGTAGAAGTATCCTGCAGAGCCACAGAAATATGGATGTAGTTATGCCAGACCAGTGTAGTAGAAGTTCTCTGCAAAACCACAGATATAGAGATGTAGTTATGCCAGGTCAGCATAGTAGAAGTTCCCTGCAGAGCCACAGATATAGAGATGTAGTTATGCCAGGTCAGCATAGTAGAAGGACCCTGCAAAGCCACAGAAATATGGATGTAGTTATGCCAGGTCAGCATAGTAGAAGAACCCTGCAGAGCCACAGATATAGCGATGTAGTTATGCCAGGTCAGCATAGTAGAAGAACCCTGCAGAGCCACAGATATAGAGATGTAGTTATGCCAGGTCAGCGTAGTAGAAGAACCCTGCAAAGCCACAGATATAGCGATGTAGTTATGCCAGGTCAGTATAGTAGAAGTTCTCTGCAAATCCACAGAAATATGGATGTAGTTATGCCAGGTCAGCATAGTAGAAGAACCCTGCAAAGCCACTGATATAGCGATGTAGTTATGCCAGGTCAGTATAGTAGAAGTTCTCTGCAAATCCACAGAAATATGGATGTAGTTATGCCAGGTCAGCATAGTAGAAATTCACTGCAAAGCCACAGATATAGAGATGTAGTTATGCCAGGTCAGCATAGTAGAAGAACCCTGCAAAGCCACAGATATAGGATGTAGTTATGCCAGGTCAGCATAGTAGAAGAACCCTGCAAAGCCACAGAAATATGGATGTAGTGGTGCCAGATGAATCAGAATAGCTGCCCTTCCACATCATTCATGGGTTGGTGGTAACAATCAGGTCGGGAGCAGCAGTGTAGTTTTGAGTGTGCTGGTGCGGCACATTGTGAATACTGGTCAGTAGCATGATTTGTTCATTGTTCATTCTGTGGCAACAACTTAACAAAAGTTTCTGTAAGAGTTTCACAAACATACGCACGAAATTCTTTAACACATTTCCAGCAAGAAGCCAAATCAAAACTGTCCTCTACATCAAGGTAATCCACCACCAATCAAAGTTGAAAGTAGAGTTTCCCTGTGCTCATACTTTGAAAAGGAGAATACTTTCCTCACCTGCAAGTCCATAGACAGAAGAATTGGCAATGGCCAAGGCTTCGTCCTCTGTTTCAAACCTGCAAGGAAAAATGGAATCAATTAGAAAACTATGAGTAGAAATTGTTTATTCGTTTCTCGCCAATTACAAATGTACATGCAACATGAAGATTGTAGATAACACTTTGAAATCTCTCTCTGTCTCTCTCTCTCTCTCTGTCTCTCTCTCTCTGTCTCTCTCTCTGTGTCTCTCTCTCTCTGTGTGTCTCTCTCTCTCTCTCTCTCTCTCTCTCTCTCTCTCTCTCTCTCTCTCTCTCTCTCTCTCTCTCTCTCTCTCTCTCTCTCTCTCTCTCTCTCTCTCTCTCTCTCTCTCTCTCTCTCTCTATCAAGCTCATTAATGTATCAAAATGATATAGCAAAAAACATTGATTGCCATCTGAGAAAGATTGTCAATGTATAGCATCTTGCCATTTAAAAAGTATTATATGCTTCTTTTTTTTCTTCTCCTAGTTCCTTTTCCAGAACAAGAAGGGCAAAGCCCATATGACTTACATGCTTGACCTTGACCTTTACATGATCTTCACCTTCAGGTGATCTTCAAGGTCAAAGAACTAAACCTAGCAATGACATCATACACTAAGAACTGCTTTACACATTTTCCCTACCAAAATACATGTGACCTTGACCTTCCAAGGTCACGCAACACAAAGCTGTTAATTCAAGACATAGGAAGCACAATGGTGCTTATTGGCACTTTCTACCATGAGATATGGTCACTTTTAGTCGTTCACTACTCCATTTTGGTCACATTTCATAAGGGTCAAAGTGACCTTGACCTTGATGATATGTGACCATATGTGTCTCATGATGAAAGTATAACATGTGTACTACAATGTTATGAAGTTTGGAAGAGTTATCTTCCATAGTTCAGGGTCAAGGTCACTTCAAAATATGTATACAATCCAACTTTAAAGAGCTCCTGTGACCTTGAGCTTGAAGCAAGGTCAAGTCACTATGTATTTTTTGTGAGGCCTTGTCATTGTACACCATCATGCCAAATTGGGTGTTGATAGACTTATTAGTCTCCGAGAAAAATCAAATATTAAAGTTTTTTACGGATGAAAGAACGCCCGGACGCCCGGACGAACGGTGACCTTGACCTTGATGATATGTGACCAAATGTGTCTCATGATGAAAGTATAACATGTGCCCCACAATATTATTAAGTTTGAAACAGTTATCTTCCATAGTTCAAGGTCAAGGTCACTTCAATATATGTATACAAATAAATTTTGAAGAGCTCCTGTGACCTTGACCTTAAAGCAAGGTCAAGTCACTATGTATTTTTTGTGAGGCCTTGTCATTCTACACCATCATGCCAAATTGGGTGTTGATAGACTTAACAGTCTCAGAGAAAAATCCAACGTTAAATTTTTTTTAGGATTACAGGACGCCCAGACGCCCAGACGCCCGGACACCCTGACGCCCGGATGGACGCCCGGATGCCCGGACGGACGACACGGGTGACCTAGTATGAAAGTATAACATGTGTACTACAATGTTATGAAGTTTGGAAGAGTAATCTTACATAGTTCAGGGTCAAGGTCACTTCAAAAAATATGTATACAATCCAACTTTAAAGAGCTCCTGTGACCTTGACCTTGAAGCAAGGTCAATCAAACTGGTATCAAAAGATAGGGATTACTTTGCCCTATAAACCATATATAGGTCAGGTATCCAATCTCGAAAACTTCAGTCAAAAATTGGGAAAATGTGAAAAATGGCTGTTTTTTAGACGGCCCCTGTGACCTTGACCTTGAAGCAAGGTCAAGTCACTATGTATGTTTTTGTACGCCTTGTCATCCTACACCATCATGCCAAATTGGGTGTTGATAGACTTAATAGTGTCAGAGAAAAATCCAACGTTAAAGTTTGTATGGTCGCCCAGACGCCCAGACGGACGAAACGGGTGAGTACATAGACTCACTTTTGCTTCGCATGCGAGTCAAAAAAAGGAAATGAATATCTGCAACACATTCTGAATGAGACAGCCTTTGAGAACAGAAACTAAACACACGCCTGTATTGGATGGATGGATGGATGGATGGATGGATGGATGGATGGATGGATGGATGGATGGATGGATGGATGGATGGATGGATGGATGGATGGATGGATGGATGGATGGATGGAGGTTTTACTGTCTATCAGCCTTTGTAGGCTATATAAGGCCAAGCAAGAAAATCACTAGAAGAGTTCCAAGTAAGTGCAATTCAAGTCACCATGTCCCTATTTATTCGCCTATTACGAATCGACTAGGGAGACGCGATGGGTCAATTCTTACCCCGAACCCACAGGGGGACTCCTGTGTTGGAATTTCCATACTCTCAACCGCGACTCCAATTTTTCATGCCAATGATGCCCGTGTCATGAGCACAAAAATCATCTATTCATTTTGTACATCAGCCAACTGATTTTCTTTCCAGATAGTGTTCTGTAAAATATTGTGCAAACTTTGCTGATCAGTCAAGCTGCCAGCACCAGGGCATGTGTAGGGGCTGCATAGGGAAGGCATGTGTAGGGGCTGCATAGGGAAGGCGTGTGTAGGGGCTGCATAGGGAAGGCATGTGTAGGGGCTGCATAGGGAAGGCATGTGTAGGGGCTGCATAGGGAAGGCATGTGTAGGGGCTGCATAGGGAAGGCATGTGTAGGGGCTGCATAGGGAAGGCATGTGTAGGGGCTGCATAGGGAAGGCATGTGTAGGGGCTGCATAGGGAAGGCATGTGTAGGGGCTGCATAGGGAAGGCATGTGTAGGGGCTGCATAGGGAAGGCATGTGTAGGGGCTGCATAGGGAAGGCATGTGTAGGGGCTGCATAGGGAAGGCATGTGTAGGGGCTGCATAGGGAAGGCATGTGTAGGGGCTGCATAGGGAAGGCATGTGTAGGGGCTGCATAGGGAAGGCATGTGTAGGGGCTGCATAGGGAAGGCATGTGTAGGGGCTGCATAGGGAAGGCATGTGTAGGGGCTGCATAGGGAAGGCATGTGTAGGGGCTGCATAGGGAAGGCATGTGTAGGGGCTGCATAGGGAAGGCACGTGTAGGGGCTGCATAGGGAAGGCACGTGTAGGGGCTGCATAGGGAAGGCATGTGTAGGGGCTGCATAGGGAAGGCATGTGTAGGGGCTGCATAGGGAAGGCATGTGTAGGGGCTGCATAGGGAAGGCATGTGTAGGGGCTGCATAGGGAAGGCATGTGTAGGGGCTGCATAGGGAAGGCATGTGTAGGGGCTGCATAGGGAAGGCATGTGTAGGGGCTGCATAGGGAAGGCATGTGTAGGGGCTGCATAGGGAAGGCATGTGTAGGGGCTGCATAGGGAAGGCATGTGTAGGGGCTGCATAGGGAAGGCATGTGTAGGGGCTGCATAGGGAAGGCATGTGTAGGGGCTGCATAGGGAAGGCATGTGTAGGGGCTGCATAGGGAAGGCATGTGTAGGGGCTGCATAGGGAAGGCATGTGTAGGGGCTGCATAGGGAAGGCATGTGTAGGGGCTGCATAGGGAAGGCATGTGTAGGGGCTGCATAGGGAAGGCATGTGTAGGGGCTGCATAGGGAAGGCATGTGTAGGGGCTGCATAGGGAAGGCATGTGTAGGGGCTGCATAGGGAAGGCATGTGTAGGGGCTGCATAGGGAAGGCATGTGTAGGGGCTGCATAGGGAAGGCATGTGTAGGGGCTGCATAGGGAAGGCATGTGTAGGGGCTGCATAGGGAAGGCATGTGTAGGGGCTGCATAGGGAAGGCATGTGTAGGGGCTGCATAGGGAAGGCATGTGTAGGGGCTGCATAGGGAAGGCATGTGTAGGGGCTGCATAGGGAAGGCATGTGTAGGGGCTGCATAGGGAAGGCATGTGTAGGGGCTGCATAGGGAAGGCATGTGTAGGGGCTGCATAGGGAAGGCATGTGTAGGGGCTGCATAGGGAAGGCATGTGTAGGGGCTGCATAGGGAAGGCATGTGTAGGGGCTGCATAGGGAAGGCATGTGTAGGGGCTGCATAGGGAAGGCATGTGTAGGGGCTGCATAGGGAAGGCATGTGTAGGGGCTGCATAGGGAAGGCATGTGTAGGGGCTGCATAGGGAAGGCATGTGTAGGGGCTGCATAGGGAAGGCATGTGTAGGGGCTGCATAGGGAAGGCATGTGTAGGGGCTGCATAGGGAAGGCATGTGTAGGGGCTGCATAGGGAAGGCATGTGTAGGGGCTGCATAGGGAAGGCATGTGTAGGGGCTGCATAGGGAAGGCATGTGTAGGGGCTGCATAGGGAAGGCATGTGTAGGGGCTGCATAGGGAAGGCATGTGTAGGGGCTGCATAGGGAAGGCATGTGTAGGGGCTGCATAGGGAAGGCATGTGTAGGGGCTGCATAGGGAAGGCATGTGTAGGGGCTGCATAGGGAAGGCATGTGTAGGGGCTGCATAGGGAAGGCATGTGTAGGGGCTGCATAGGGAAGGCATGTGTAGGGGCTGCATAGGGAAGGCATGTGTAGGGGCTGCATAGGGAAGGCATGTGTAGGGGCTGCATAGGGAAGGCATGTGTAGGGGCTGCATAGGGAAGGCATGTGTAGGGGCTGCATAGGGAAGGCATGTGTAGGGGCTGCATAGGGAAGGCATGTGTAGGGGCTGCATAGGGAAGGCATGTGTAGGGGCTGCATAGGGAAGGCATGTGTAGGGGCTGCATAGGGAAGGCATGTGTAGGGGCTGCATAGGGAAGGCATGTGTAGGGGCTGCATAGGGAAGGCATGTGTAGGGGCTGCATAGGGAAGGCATGTGTAGGGGCTGCATAGGGAAGGCATGTGTAGGGGCTGCATAGGGAAGGCATGTGTAGGGGCTGCATAGGGAAGGCATGTGTAGGGGCTGCATAGGGAAGGCATGTGTAGGGGCTGCATAGGGAAGGCATGTGTAGGGGCTGCATAGGGAAGGCATGTGTAGGGGCTGCATAGGGAAGGCATGTGTAGGGGCTGCATAGGGAAGGCATGTGTAGGGGCTGCATAGGGAAGGCATGTGTAGGGGCTGCATAGGGAAGGCATGTGTAGGGGCTGCATAGGGAAGGCATGTGTAGGGGCTGCATAGGGAAGGCATGTGTAGGGGCTGCATAGGGAAGGCATGTGTAGGGGCTGCATAGGGAAGGCATGTGTAGGGGCTGCATAGGGAAGGCATGTGTAGGGGCTGCATAGGGAAGGCATGTGTAGGGGCTGCATAGGGAAGGCATGTGTAGGGGCTGCATAGGGAAGGCATGTGTAGGGGCTGCATAGGGAAGGCATGTGTAGGGGCTGCATAGGGAAGGCATGTGTAGGGGCTGCATAGGGAAGGCATGTGTAGGGGCTGCATAGGGAAGGCATGTGTAGGGGCTGCATAGGGAAGGCATGTGTAGGGGCTGCATAGGGAAGGCATGTGTAGGGGCTGCATAGGGAAGGCATGTGTAGGGGCTGCATAGGGAAGGCATGTGTAGGGGCTGCATAGGGAAGGCATGTGTAGGGGCTGCATAGGGAAGGCATGTGTAGGGGCTGCATAGGGAAGGCATGTGTAGGGGCTGCATAGGGAAGGCATGTGTAGGGGCTGCATAGGGAAGGCATGTGTAGGGGCTGCATAGGGAAGGCATGTGTAGGGGCTGCATAGGGAAGGCATGTGTAGGGGCTGCATAGGGAAGGCATGTGTAGGGGCTGCATAGGGAAGGCATGTGTAGGGGCTGCATAGGGAAGGCATGTGTAGGGGCTGCATAGGGAAGGCATGTGTAGGGGCTGCATAGGGAAGGCATGTGTAGGGGCTGCATAGGGAAGGCATGTGTAGGGGCTGCATAGGGAAGGCATGTGTAGGGGCTGCATAGGGAAGGCATGTGTAGGGGCTGCATAGGGAAGGCATGTGTAGGGGCTGCATAGGGAAGGCATGTGTAGGGGCTGCATAGGGAAGGCATGTGTAGGGGCTGCATAGGGAAGGCATGTGTAGGGGCTGCATAGGGAAGGCATGTGTAGGGGCTGCATAGGGAAGGCATGTGTAGGGGCTGCATAGGGAAGGCATGTGTAGGGGCTGCATAGGGAAGGCATGTGTAGGGGCTGCATAGGGAAGGCATGTGTAGGGGCTGCATAGGGAAGGCATGTGTAGGGGCTGCATAGGGAAGGCATGTGTAGGGGCTGCATAGGGAAGGCATGTGTAGGGGCTGCATAGGGAAGGCATGTGTAGGGGCTGCATAGGGAAGGCATGTGTAGGGGCTGCATAGGGAAGGCATGTGTAGGGGCTGCATAGGGAAGGCATGTGTAGGGGCTGCATAGGGAAGGCATGTGTAGGGGCTGCATAGGGAAGGCATGTGTAGGGGCTGCATAGGGAAGGCATGTGTAGGGGCTGCATAGGGAAGGCATGTGTAGGGGCTGCATAGGGAAGGCATGTGTAGGGGCTGCATAGGGAAGGCATGTGTAGGGGCTGCATAGGGAAGGCATGTGTAGGGGCTGCATAGGGAAGGCATGTGTAGGGGCTGCATAGGGAAGGCATGTGTAGGGGCTGCATAGGGAAGGCATGTGTAGGGGCTGCATAGGGAAGGCATGTGTAGGGGTTGCATAGGGA
>JAWQFJ010000145.1:41694-61597 GCA_034096865.1 Theodoxus fluviatilis | reverse complement strand
TATGAGAACTACAGACCTGTAAACATGCCCCCCTGGGCAATATTCATGCTCTTTTGAAGTCATTTTGAAGCCACTTTGGCATGATATCTCTGCTTTACCCTTCCTGCAGGCATGTTTCTTATTGCAGATTCTTACTGGCAGCAACGTCTATTTTAAGAATATGTCAATATCTGAACTGTGCTGTATTAGTGTAAACAATGATAAAGTTGTAAAATTGCTGAAATCTTTGTTTATTTTGGCCTTCGCTCAGGGTCGCGACTTTGATGAGCAATATCTCGGGAACTAATAAAGCTAGCCACTTACTTTTTTATTGTTTTTCTTGTATTTGTTACCACTTTCCATAAAAACACATTTCATAAACAAAAGCACAAATCTAATTTTTGACTGCCGGTACCTAGTCTATGCACTCATCCTTTTCGTCCGTCCGGGCGTCCGTAACAAACTTTAACGTTGGATTTTTCTCGGAGACTATAAAATCTACAGGGTTCGTACAGGTCATGGAAAACCTGGAAAGTCATGGAATTTGATTTTTCATTTTCCAGGCCTGGAAAGTCATGGAATTTCAACTTAGGTCATGGAAAGTCATGGAATTTAAGAAAGAAAAAAAAGAAAGAAAAAAGACGTTTTCTAGGCTGTGCTTCGCGCGATACTCTCAATCTAATTTTAAACGCTGAGCACGTCAGGAAAACGTGCCCTTGCATCCCATTGGTTAATTCTGAAGGCTCGTGTGCCTTCTGCTTCCTGATTGGTTCTTTGGCTAGGTGACCTCGTTTCATTTCCACGCCGGTCCGGTCAGTTGGTTCAAACGAGGACAGAGTGAAAAGAGCTTGTTTTGTTTGTGGTGCAGTGTTTCTTTGAGAATCAGATTATCATCATGCCTGGAAAGTGTCGCTTTCAAGACTCTTGGACAGGAGACCCTGAATACCGTGAGTGGGTCATGCGAGCGAGAGTGGATGGGATGGCAAAGTGCCAATTTTGTGAAAAAGACTTTGATGTATCCAACATGGGAGCGGCAGCGTTGAAAAGCCACATGAAAGGTGTCGCGCACCAGGCGCGTGCTAAAAAACACCAAGAAGAAAAGAGCAAACGTCAAACACGAATATCAGATTTTGTTCAAACTGCAAAAAATGCTGAGACAGAGAGTGCTTCAAAGGTGGTGGTTCCAGCTGGCGCTGCTACGCCGGTCGAAACTAGGCCTGCACCCACTGGCAGTGGCAGTAGATCTACTGGGATTGACACTTTCTTGACAACAGAGGACACACTGAAAGCAGAAATTTTGTGGACTTTGAAAATGGTCATCTCCCACTTCTCATTCTCCAGTACCAAAGGAATGAACGAGCTGTTCCGTCGCATGTTTCCCGACAGTGTCATCGAAATGGCGACCGCATGTCTGTTTCAAAATGTCTGTTTCTAACGTAATTTGGTCAAATATAGTTCTGGTTTAATTAGAATAGCTTAAATATATCATATTCAAGAAGGGGATAACGATATATATGCTCATTTCTAAGCCATTTCGAAGACATTAGCGCCATTTCGGTAAATAGCATTACCGTCAAAATCACACAATGGCGAGTAAGAGCGTGACGGCGCAGATGCGATTTTGACGGACAAATCAGCTGAAATCGGTTAGTTTATTGGGGTTTTTGTTTCAGTTTGTGCTAGAACAATCATTTAGGAAGATTTTTATTGCAATATTTTGCACATATTGGAAAAAGTTTTGTAGAACTCGGGACCTTCAGCGAGTGCTAAATAGACGCCGCACGCGATGTTCGAAGAAATTTCATCAGACCGGAAGTGGCCGTCGGTTCGATAGAATCCACTTTTTCCAGGATTCGCACATATCAATAACACAAAATACCAATGTAACATGAAAGATGAAAGTCTTTCTGAGTTGTCTAAATTTTTTTAAACTAGTGGTAGGATTCCGTGGTAATTTCTAAATTTGTATCAAATCTTTGCGCTACTACAGTACTAGCCAAAATGCACTCGGCAATACCACTTCACTTTCATGGCTAATTGTGGACAATGCACAAAATATTGTGAATAAAAACAAGAATGAAAGTTGTTTATGAAGCAGAAGGTTTCAAGAACATGTGTCGTGTATTTTTGTGTTAATCCGTCTTATTTCCGCTGAGAACATACAAGCTGATTACGTTTATTAAAAAAAACCTCCGCCACTACCGACTAGCGGTGGCTCAACAGAGTTTGCATTTCGCGACTCAGGTTGGTCTCTTCTAAACACTCGTCTGTCGAAGTTTCTCATTTGATCAAGTTGAAACTTTACTACTCATTAGAGGAAAGATTGCTCTTTCGTTCGGTGTATGTTTAAAACTTCCGGTGAAAATCGAAAGACGAGTTATGGATGAAAGTTCGAACGTCATCGGACATTTTGTTAAAATTTGCTCACTCCCGCTTTTCCGATCAATTTCGTACAGACACCCTCGGATTCTACAAGATTTTCCCCTTCCAACGATATATTCGATGTTAATGTACGATGAATCTACTTTTTGTCTAGCACCCGGATTGTGCGCTTGAAAGGAGAAAACAGGCGGAAATTTTCCACCTGTTCATGTGTACATCGGACCGCAATGGCGTTGTGTAGACGCGTGCTCGATTACCACATTCAGCGTGCGTTAATCGTTGAAGCACCAGACAATTTGGGACAAAAGTATCATCATTTTAGGGAGTACTTGTTTGAAAATTTTCTGCATTTGTCAGTTTTTGAATCAATCTGCTGTAAAAATAATAAAAAGAATTATATTTTTTTTAACAACGGGTGTATTGTGTGTGAGTTTGGTCGTGCGCCATACACTTTTCTCTTTAAAATTGTCATGTATCACAGTACGCTAGGTCATGGAAAATGTTGTTGAGGGTCATGGAAAGTCATGGAAAAGTCATGAAATTTTGTATCTAAAAACCTGTACGAACCCTAAATCTATCAACACCCAATTTGGCATGATGGTGTATGCTGACAAGGCGTCAAAAAACATACACAGTGACTTGACCTTGCTTCAAGGTCAAGGTCGCAGGGGCCGTAAATGTTGTCTAAAAAACAGCCATTTTTCACATTTTCCCAATTTTCTCTAAAGTTTTTGAGATTGGATACCTGACTTATATATGATATATAGGGCAAAGTAATCCCTATCTTTTGATACCAGTTTGATTGACCTTGCTTCAAGGTCAAGGTCACAGGAGCTCTTTAAAGTTGGATTGTATACATATTTTGAAGTGACCTTGACCCTGAACTATGGAAGATAACTCTTCCAAACTTCATAACATTGTAGTACACATGTTATACTTTTATACTAGGTCAACCGTGTCGTCCGTCCAGGCGTCCGGGCGTCCGTCCGGGCATCCGGGCATCCGGGCGTCCTGTAATCCATATAAAACTTTAACATTGGATTTTTCTCGGAGACTATTAAGTCTATCAACACCCAATTTGGCATGATGGTGTAGGATGACAAGGCATACAAAAACATATATAGTGACTTGACCTTGCTTCAAGGTCAAGGTCACAGGAGCTCTTTAAAGTTGGATTGTATACTTATTTTGAAGTGACCTTGACCGTGAACTATGGAGGATAACTCTTCCAAACTTCATAACATTGTAGTACACATGTTATACTTTCATACTAGGTCACCCGTGTCGTCCGGTCCGGGAGTCCGGGTGTCCTGTAATCCGTAAAAAAAACTTTAACGTTGGATTTTTCTTGGAGACTATTAACCCATTTCCGCCTAACGTTATCTGTAAAAAAAAGCTCCCTGGTTCCTGAGCATTTTTGGGGAAAAAAAACTAATTCAGTGACCGGTTTCAAAATTTATTTTCTCTGCTTGTGTACAAGATATTTTGATGATTCAAACACTGTAAGAAAGCTTATATTTTTGGCTTTCTAGTCATTTCAAGCATTAGCCTCTCTTACAAATACTTTTGTTTTGCCATTTTAAGAAAAATAAAAAAATAGAGGAAAATGACAATTCTCTGCACTTTTACAACCTGTTGTAAATGAAATGATGAATTAAAATGCAACAGTTTTAACTGTAAAAGAATGTGAACCATTTATCAATCATGTGAGTGAATTACAGCAACATCCATGATTTACAAAGTATTTCACACAAAATCAAATGAAACTTGCTGTGATATCAGCATTTTACCATTCTCCGTTTTTACTTGCACATTTGAATTTTTCTCATTTTTTGGTCAATGTATGTATATCAATTAGCCACTTATTTGTTACTAAGATATTGTGCTGTGTTATTATGTCATCATCTTTCACAAAATAAGAACAATGCTTTACACAGTATCATAATTAAAAAAAGAAATAAAATCTTGTTACATGACACAAAACTCTTTCTAGCATAGCATATGATTGTTATCTTCATTGAACTTTCACAGTTGACAAAATAACTAACATGGGCAAAACTACTAACCATTTTTGCATCATCTCTGAACCTTTTTGAGATTTCTAAACATTATTCTTCATTTTCTGGACTGGAGGATATAACATCCTGACGTCAGTGAAATTGTTGTCTTTAGGACTTGTGCAAACACATCTCATGCATAACATACCTTGGCATTTTCATGCAGAAATCAAGCAAAGTAATCCACATTCTGGTGTAGGATTCCACACAGATCATGAATCACGAATCATGAAATATCCAGTCCAAGCAAAATTACACCAAAAGAGTCTAATATGGCATGCCCCTGTTCGCTTGAAAGTTTCTTCAGAGCGTTGGGTGAAACCTGTGTACTTCCACTCACTTGCTGCTCTGGGTTTACTGACATCTTCATCCGATTATTTTTCCGAAAACTCGCCTCCCTCCACTTTGTTCGAACTTCGATGTCTAATCTGTCACGTTCGTCACCAACTTGGGAAGATTCTGGGTCTAAATCCACTTCAATGTCACTTCCCTCACTCATATCAGATCCTTCGTCAGCCATTTTGACAAAACATTCCAAAAATCGAAATGTCACAAGATTTAAACATTAGACTGAAGAAGGGCGTGTGCCCGAAAGACTTTGATTTTGGTGTTTGTCGTGTGTTTGTTTCTTAAAGATTTAAACATCAATAACTTTGGTTCTAGATCACCGATCGCGGCAAAATTTTCGCATCGCGGGCACTGACATTTGCAGCTATCCCACAATTCCTTGCGGTGTTGATAGGCCGACAAGATTGACTTGCCTCAATCCGTTTTACAGAGCTACTATAGGATGCGACGTACACGTCGCATCCGGCGGTAAAGGTAGATGTAACGCGTACGTCGCATCCGGCGGAAATGGGTTGAGTCTATCAACACCCAATTTGGCATGATGGTGTAGGATGACAAGGCATCAAAAAACATACATAGTGTCTTGACCTTGCTTCAAGGTGAAGGTCACAGGAGCTCTTTAAAGTTGGATTGTATATTTTGAAGTGACCTTGACCCTGAACTATGGAAGATAACTCTTCCAAACTTCATAACATTGTAGTACACATGTTGTACTTTCATCATGAGACACATTTGGTCACATATCCTCAAGGTGAAGGTCACTTTGACCCTTATGAAATGTGACCAAAATGGGGTAGTGAACCACTAAAAGTGACCATATCATGGTAGAAAGTGCCAATAAGCACCATTGTGCTTCCTATGTCTTGAATTAACAGCTTTGTGTTGCATGACCTTGGATGACCTTGACCTTGGGTCAAGGTCACATGTATTTTGGTAGGAAAAATGTGTAAAGCAGTTCTTAGTGAATGGTGTCATTGGTAGGTTTAGTTGTTTGACCTTGACCTTGAAGGTCACCTGAGGGTCAAGGTCATGTAAAGGTCAAGGTCAAGCATGTGAGTCGGATGGGCTTTGCCCTTCTTGTAGTCCAATTTTTGTCCCATAACTCTGCCCTTTTCCAGAAGAAGCACTTTCTGAAACTAAGAATATCAGCAAACTAATCATGTACATGGCTGTTTACTTGGCCTCCCTTTCCATGACAGTGCTGAGCAAAAATGAGAGAGAAATGCTATGTCCAGGCAAGGCCATGTGGCAAGGACATTGTTTATATAGCAGCCCACACATAGCTCCCCTGTAGCAGCTCCCCTTTGCTCCCAAGGCCCAGTTTTGACCTCCTTCAGCCCCTGAACAGCAGAAAGCAGCAAACTGGACATGATGTGGCAAAGTGTAAACCCACCTAGTCAGTAAGAGTGACCATTCTGTCTTTGCCATTGTTTAGAGTGTGCGTTTGTCGCTGCACTGCTCATTGTTACATGTATGCAGTTTGCGTAGAGTGACCCCTTTCTCATTTTCTGCTTCATTACATTGAGACTGTCTTCGCAATAGTATTGCACATACGTATGCTATTCCATGCAGTGTGCAGCAGAGATTTCACTTCATTACATTGAGACTGTCTTCGCAATAGTATTGCACATACGTATGCTATTCCATGCAGTGTGCAGCAGAGATTTCACTTCATTACATTGAGACTGTCTTCGCAATAGTATTGCACATACGTATGCTATTCCATGCAGTGTGCAGCAGAGATTTCACTTCATTACATTGAGACTGTCTTCGCAATAGTATTGCACATACGTATGCTATTCCATGCAGTGTGCAGCAGAGATTTCACTTCATTACATTGAGACTGTCTTCGCAATAGTATTGCACATACGTATGCTATTCCATGCAGTGTGCAGCAGAGATTTCACTTCATTACATTGAGACTGTCTTCGCAATAGTATTGCACATACGTATGCTATTCCATGCAGTGTGCAGCAGAGATTTCACTTCATTACATTGAGACTGTCTTCGCAATAGTATTGCACATACGTATGCTATTCCATGCAGTGTGCAGCAGAGATTTCACTTCATTACACATATGAAGTCACGTGTAATTTTATGTGCAGGTGAGTGACCCTTGTCTCTTACTTTGCAGTGGTACATCCAGAGCGCCTGTGCCACCCAGGGTACCGGACTGTACGAGGGGCTGGACTGGCTCTCCAACGAGCTCTCCAAAAAGTGACGTGGCCCTCAGTGATCGGCCCACCTTGACCCCTGTACCCACTCTACCGTCTACTTGGAGCCCGAGTGTCTGTGCTGTCTGCTGGTGTGTGTGCTGTGCGTGCGTGCTGGTCCGTCTGTGTGGGGAAATAACAAGTCCAAGCTTTCTGCACAAGGAAATCTATATCTTGATACTTCCTGATTGTGACTGAGATTTTGAGTGGGGGAATAGATGCTGACGAAGCAAGGGCCTGGGTAGATTTGATTTCTTTGCTACATGCCCGTCACCTACATGGAAATGCATAGATATTGTACCATGTTTACTTTTTGTTTTTGAGATTGCTAAGTACTTTGACTGTGTTTTCAGTTGTTGCTTTAGTTTAATTTATCATATTATGTGATAATCACTTGATTTCTGTATGATGGATGCTGAAGCCAAGTTGATGATGGGAGGGTATATTACATTTAGATGTTCAAGAAAGTGTTTAACTGGCATCTTTGGCTGTGAAAATTTTATTATTTTCTTGTTGTGCTGCACTGCTACATGAAGACATTTTTTTGTTTTGTTTTTTATATAAGAAATTTCTGCACTCATGAATCCCCTCTCCTCCCCTCATGCACAGATGCAGAACAAAAATCTGTTTCACTACTTGGCTCCTGCATTTTCTGTCATTGGTCCATAGTCTTGTGGGCAGTCATATCAGGCTTGGTGTCAGCCGCAGTCACTTGCCTGAAAGAGCAGATCAGCGACACATTGTGATTTTATTTCAAGACATGGCTCATTTGGCACGCACCCATTCTGATCAGCCTGGCTTTTGCATAGTTCTCGTGTAAGGAAGGAGGTTGGGGCTGTGGGGTGGGAAGGGTGATGGGTGTACATGTTGTGGTCTGATTGGACTCGCACTCTTCTTCCATGGAGCTGTGTGATCCAATAGTGGGATGAAAGACAGTTTGGGTTCATTTTAGTCCTTTTTAAAAATAAATGAAACTCTCATCTTGTACATTTATCATTTCCCTAGATATATTTATGTCATCTGATGGAGTTGGTTTGTAGATTATTAATTCTTTGCTTGATTACTCCAGATTAGGGTTCCTATCGTGTACATTAAGAAGGGTGATTGGAGTTGGATGGCCCTTGAAGTCCTGGCCATCAGCATTTGTACATGTCTGGTCTCTGAGCCAGCCTTTTCAGTGACAGACACAGCTTTGCTGGGGCTGATTTTGTCAATGTTTTTGTTCCTGGGAATGCATGTCCAAATGAATAGAAAGTCTTTGCAAGCTCATGTCCAACCTCCCCACTAGCTCAGCCCAGTGATTGGGGGGAAGGGAAACTTGCAGGTCAAAAGGGAGACAAGTTATCTAGCAACGTCAGTGGATCCACAGGGGATTGAGTTTCAGTGAAAGTAATCCAGATGTAGCCCCTCTTGCTGCCACGGGCAACCTGGTGTGGGCTCTCTCCCTTCTTGCTACACTTGCCCAGACATGAGCATTTCGGACTGCTAGTAGAGTATGGTCTCTGTTCCCTCTCTGGCAGTTGGAGGCGCAGAAGGTTTCCCATCAGGGCAGTGACTGTCCCTGTTGCTTGCATGGGTGTGGAGTCTTGCTGCATTTCAATCTTGCATGGAAGCTGCATTCATCTCCCACTGTACAGTAATATTTGTGACATTCTGTGACCACCATTTGGGTATATGTGTAATGATTGTTCATGACTTCCATCATGAAATATCAATAAAGGTGATCAACACTACTGATTCCTGTGTGCTTTTGTCTGCAGCCAACATACTTATTTTCTGTGGGATCTGATGACTGAGATGATGACATCAAGCATCTTTCACAATGCCACGGTCATTTTCCAAAGAAATAGATTAGACATGAAAATGTTTCAGTTCTGGAAAAAAACTGACCATGTGGACAAGTAAACCACTGTAAGGAGTGTGCATTTCAAAGCTATGACTGAGCGTTGTCAAAGTGCTGATGCCTTTGCAAGGTGCAAGTGAATGTATGAGCTGGGCTAACACTTGGCACACTCTATTTTATCAATTGTGCAATAAATGTAAGCAGTCATGCGAGTCTGACTAACTCCCTCAGTGCCCTGCCTAATATAATGGTTTAAACTACATAACTAATCCAAAAAACCATAAGATATATGATTTATCAGAGCAATATAAAACTGAGTATCATGACAACTTTGCTTTGATATCATTTAGCTTCTAATATAAAATACCCTTTTTTCAAATTCCAAAGACATTTCTTTTCCCCCAATTTTGACCATCCAGGGAAAGACTTGGTGAAAAAGATCTGTTTCATATTTTGAAGCTATCAGACTCCATCAAATGATTGGTGCCATCTTCAGCTTGGTGCATTGGTCGGACATACATCCCCCTGTGGATTCGGGGTAAGAATAGACCCACCGCGTCTCCCTACGCGATTCGTAAAAGCCGAAAAACTAGGGACATCATTACTTGATTTGGGTTTGCTCTAATCTGTTCTAGTGATTTTCTTGCTTAATGGCCTTACATATCCTACAAAGGCTGACAGGCCGTAAAACAGCATCCATCCATCCATCCATCCAACGGACATTCATTAATGCTATGATTCATACCAATTCTTGATAGTTTATTCCCTCTTCAATTTCTCACAATATGGAATTATATACCACAACAAGTGAACTGTCAGGAATGGCATAACTTGTACACAACCAGAAGAAGAAAAAAAGTAGACTTAAATGGAGGCCTTTTTTTTACACTGAAGCATATTTCATGTAAGGAAATGAGTAGCTAGGCCACTATGATGACTGACTATATATTGAAAAAATCAATTTCTCACTATGTGGAATTATCAGCTAAACATGAAAATAAGTGAAAACCACTTTTGCTCAATGGATAAAAAAGTAGGTCATCTGTTAATCATTCAAACTGGCCACCATAAACAAGTAATTTTCTATCTTTTTCAAAAATGTACAGCTCAAAAACTATAAACAGCAAAATTAACATTTTGGTTTCCTTAGATTTGTCATTTCAATATCTAAAACTTGTCATATCCTTTAAAAAATATCCAAATCCTTTTGGAAAGGATATTTTAGACTTATTTTATTTACTCAAAAGAAACTCCATTTTTAGAACTTGTTTTAATGTATAGCTGCTGATCTAGGGGCTAATATCACAAACCCATGTGACAAAATGTTGCTTCATGCAGAAAACACCCTGAAAAATACAGATCAGGGCCCGTATTCACAACAGCAATTTATCGGCGATATATTTTAACCCCGGTTTATCTCTAAACTCAGACGATTCCAACTGCCTGTTCCGCTCTCCCTTGGCTGGAAACCAGTATATATAGCAAAGCGCAACCTAGGATCCTCTGACGAGCGTACCTTATCTAACCGATCAAGATAACGCGGGTCTAGGGGATAAATCGAGTGTTAAAAAGATAAATCGCCGTTGTGAATACGGGCCCAGTACAATGCTCCAAATATTTTCTGCATAATTTCAAGTTCACAAAAAGTAGTTTATAAGAAAACGTGAAAAAAAGAAACCTTGGGAAAAGTTGTTTTTTCCATCTTCTATATAGTTTCAACAGTGCCTGCAAAAATTCTCAGAGGGGTATGGTTCTTTCTTTGCATTTTAACATATTTTCTAGCATATTTTAAGTAGAGAGACTATTGGAATTGCATTGCAGAGGGTTGAAACAACTCAAACATACTCATAAGTCAAAATCCCCAGAAAAATGACATTTTGACCATTTTTATACCCGTTTCTCCCCTTAACATAAAAGCATTCTACATGAATGCAATACACTAAACCTGCAAAAGCAGTAGGCCTACATTCAAACAGCTAATAATCAAACAGGGTTTCATTGCACCATGAAATTGGATCACTAGATTGACTTCTACTTATATATAAATATACATGAAGCAGCAGAAAAAAATGCATCAAGAAAAAACATGAGGTTCTCTGCACAGGAACCAGATGTCCCAAACTGAGTTTGATTATGCACTATTTTCTTTCTGCACAGCCATTGCCAAAATAGAAAATAGCCACAGAATAACAAAAGCAATCATCTTCTCATTATTTCATCATTATTTGGCACATTAATGGACATAACAAATTATCAATCACAATATTCTGTATTCTCATCCTTCAAATAATTCAGTCTGCTTATCAGTACACTTGCTTTGGGAAGATAACATTGGGTATGCACCAACATAAGAGATGCATGTACAATCCTTTATTAATTTCTACAGCCCATGTTGCTGATGCATCCCAGCAGGTTGCAGTCTTAAAATCTCATAACTTCAGAGGAAGTGTCCAATGTATCAAATCAAGGACTACTTTGAAAGATCATTGTAAGAGCAGTAGACAAGTCATTTCAACACCAGCAGTTCCAGTCATGAAGCTGTTCATGGCAGTAGAAAGTCAGTAGGGGAAGTCCCTTCTCAGTCTCTTCCACAGGTTGCCTCACCAATGAGTGAGGCTTCACTAGGGCCTCTTCCACAGGTTGCCTCACCTATGAGTGAGGCTTCACTAGGGCCTCTTTCACAGCATCTAAAAAACACTGCTGAATAAAATAGTTATGTGAGTCTCTCCCAAAGCACAACCTCAAGAACACTATTGATAGAAATTTCGTTCCAACCTCTTCCACAGAATATCCTTAAGAACACCATTGAATCAAATTTCCTGAGCTTCTTCTACAGCATTTCCTCAAGGACGTCTTCACTCCTCACCATCTGTAATTCAGGAGGTTGGCAGTCCACCTTTTGCTCAATGGATGCCCCCCATGCAGACATACTTGATCTCAAGGTAGTCGTCCAAACCATACTTGCTGCCCTCACGTCCCAGACCTGACTGCTTGACGCCCCCATGACATCCCTCCACTCCTGAAATGAAGCCGTCATTGACGCCCACCATTCCAGTCTCCAGCCGCTCTGCCACACGCCAGATCTGTGCCAGGTCAGCAGAGTAGAAGTACCCTGCAAAGCCACAGATATAGAGATGTAGTTATGCCAGGTCAGCATAGTATAAGTTCCCTGCAAACTCACATATAGAGATGTAGTTAAGCCAGGTCAGCATAGTAGAAGTACCCTGCAAAGTGTTGATGTATGGATGTAGTTATGCCAGGTCAGCACAGTAGAAGATCCCTGCAAAGCCACAGAAATATGGATGTAGTTATGCCAGGTCAGCATAGTAGAAGAACCCTGCAGAGCCACAGATATAGAGATGTAGTTATGCCAGGTCAGCATAGTAGAAGAACCCTGCAAAGCCACAGATATAGAGATGTAGTTATGCCAGGTCAGCATAATAGAAGATCCCTGCAAAGCCACAGAAATATGGATGTAGTTATGCCAGGTCAGCATAGTAGAAGAACCCTGCAGAGCCACAGATATAGAGATGTAGTTATGCCAGGTCAGCATAGTAGAAGAACCCTGCAAAGCCACAGATATAGAGATGTAGTTATGCCAGGTCAGCATAATAGAAGAACCCTGCAAAGCCACAGAAATATGGATGTAGTTATGCCAGGTCAGCATAGTAGAAGTTCCCTGCAGAGCCACAGATAGAGAGATGTAGTTATGCCAGGTCAGCATAGTAGAAGAACCCTGCAGAGCCACAGATAGAGAGATGTAGTTATGCCAAGTCAGCATAGTAGAAGAACCCTGCAGAGCCACAGATAGAGAGATGTAGTTATGCCAGGTCAGCATAGTAGAAGAACCCTGCAAACTCACAGATATAGAGATGTAGTTAAGCCAGGTCAGCATAGTAGAAGTACCCTGCAAAGTGTTGATGTATGGATGTAGTTATGCCAGGTCAGCACAGTAGAAGTTCCCTGCAAAGCCACAGAAATATGGATGTAGTTATGCCAGGTCAGCATAGTAGAAGTTCCCTGCAGAGCCACAGAAATATGGATGTAGTTATGCCAGGTCAGCATAGTAGAAGCTCCCTGCAGAGCCACAGATATAGAGATGTAGTTATGCCAGATCAGCATAGTAGAAGATCCCTGCAAAGCCACAGAAATATGGATGTAGTTATGCCAGGTCAGCATAGTAGAAGTTCCCTGCAAAGCCACAGAAATATGGATGTAGTTATGCCAGGTCAGCATAGTAGAAGTTCCCTGCAAAGCCACAGAAATATGGATGTAGTTATGCCAGACCAGCGTAGTAGAAGAAAACTGCAAAGCCACAGAAATATTGTTGTTGTTATGCCAGGTCAGCATAGTAGAAGTTCCCTGCAAAACCACAGAAATATGGATGTAGTTATGCCAAACCAGCATAGTAGAAGTTCCCTGCAAAGCCACAGATATAGAGATGTAGTGGTGCCAGGTCAGCATAGTAGAAGTTCTCTGCAAAACCACAGAAATATGGATGTAGTGGTGCCAGATGAATCAGAATAGTTGTCCTTCCACATCATTCATGGGTTGGTGGTAACAACCAGGTCGGGAGCAGCAGTGTAGTTTTGAGTGTGCTGGTGCGGCAAATTGTGAACACTGGTCAGTAGCATGATTTGTTCATTGTTCATTCTGTGGCAACAACTTAATTAACAAAAGTTTCTGTAAGAGTTTCCAGAAACATATGCACGAAATTCTTTAACAGATTTCCAGCAAGAAGCCAAATCAAAACTGTCCTCTACATCAAGGTAATCCACCATCAATCAAAGTTGAAAGTAGAGTTTCCCTGCACTCATACTTTGAAAAGGAGAATGCTTTCCTCACCTGCAAGTCCATAGACAGAAGAATTGGCAATGGCCAGGGCTTCCTCCTCTGTTTCAAACCTGCAAGGAAAAATGGAATCATTTGGAAAACTGTGAGTAGAAATTGTTTATTCTTTTCTCACCAATTACAAATGTACATGCAACATGAAGATATAACACTTTGAAATCTCTCTCTCTCTCTCTCTCTCTCTCTCTCTCTCTCTCTCTCTCTCTCTCTCTCTCTCTCTCTCTCTCTCTCTCTCTCTCTCTCTCTCTCTCTCTCTCTCTCTCTCTCAAGCTCAATAAGGTATCAAAATGATATAGCAAAAAACAATGATTGCCATCTGAGAATGATTGTCAATGTAAAGCATCTTACCATTTAAAAAGTATTATATGCTTTTTTTTTCTTCTTCTCCTAGTTCCTTTTCCAGAAAAAAGAAAATGAATATCTGCAACACATTCTGAATGAGACAGCGAGTCTATGTTCCGGGCATACGGGCCTCCTGTCCGTTAAAAAGGTCAGAATTTTAAATGTTGTCTAAAAACAGGAATTTTTCACAATTTCCTAATTTCGCTAAGGTTTTGGAGATTGGATACCTGACCCATGTATGGTATATAGAGCAAAGTCATCCCAATCTTTTGATACCAGTTTAACTCTTCCAAACTCATAACATTGTAGTACACATGCTATACTTTCATATTAGGTCACCCATTCGGGTGTCATCCGTTTAAAACCCTAACGTTGGAATTTTTCTCCCAGACTATTAAGTCTATCAACACCCAATTCGGCATGATGGTGTATGATGACAAAGCGACTTGACCCCGCTTCAAGGTCAAGGTCGCAGGTGCCTTAAATGTTGTCTAAACAACAGCCATTTTCTCACATTCGCTCAGCATGTGAGTCGTGTGGGCTTGCCCTTCTTTTCTGTATATCTGTACATGCACGAGAAGGGGGTATGCTCCAGCCACAGTAGCATCAGCCTTTTCAGCAATCGAACCCACCAGACTCCTTCATCATTAGGAAGATGCCGCAAGCTAGGAAAACATTAAAACCCACAGGGATCATCGCATACCAATCTCCAAACCTATCCTACAAACTCTTTTCATGGCTATGTTTTTATGAGCCTTCCATGAATTGTGAGAGTAGGGGACTTGG
Organism: Theodoxus fluviatilis; assembly: GCA_034096865.1. Classification (NCBI taxonomy): domain Eukaryota; kingdom Metazoa; phylum Mollusca; class Gastropoda; order Cycloneritida; family Neritidae; genus Theodoxus; species Theodoxus fluviatilis. The sequence goes on along the minus strand of JAWQFJ010000145.1, from coordinate 46,796 downwards.
CAGTATCCAAGCACAATCTCAGTCTCGCAGATATAACATTGGGCCTTGTTAAGTTGTTCATTACTTTCCACTCGGCCAAACACGCAATACCTGCACACTCAATCTCTCCACTGTTAGTCACGGAATCTACTCTAATATGAACGTTACACTTTTTCTGCAGATGGCACGGTGGTTGCACATACCTACCGGGTATTGTGTCTGTTTTTCGTGCGTCAGTTGGTCTATCTCTCTAGTTTAATTCTCTGGGTTGTGTGGGGGCTGCTATAAGTCGTCTGCAACTCCTTATAGCTGTGGCGGTCAGCCCTCACACAAAACAGGGGTCAAGAAGATTAGTTACATGTTATGATGTGATTGTAAATAATTTTGTACATGGGTGAGAGGTAAAACTACTAGAACAAATAACACTGAGATCAGAACAAGGGACATAACCAGGGTCATGGTTTTGATTAATTGTATGAATGTAGAATTCTGTTTCTGAAGAGGAAAATTTGCAATGTGAGTGATGTGTACATTTGTTTGCACAACCTCAGCCGTGTTATATAAGCAATAATAGTTTTGAGGTTCTGAGGCATGCTGCTATGATTATTATACTGTCGTATGTATAATATATGGTGTCACTGGCTCTTTATTAAGAAAGAATACTGGATGTGTGTTAATCTTTGGTTACTATGCTTTCTTAATAAAGATGCCCATTTTCTCTCTCGAATCAAGTGTGCTGTGGTCTTGTGCAAAAAAGGATTTGTGTGAAAGAATGCAACACAAAATGAATATCTGCAACACATTCTGAATGAGACAGCCTTTGTGAACAGAAACTAAACACATGCCTGTGTTGGATGGATGGATGGAATTTTATGGCCTATCAGCCTTTGTAGGCTATATAAGGCCAAGCAAGAAAATCACTAGAAGTTCCAAGTAAGTGCAATTCAAGTCATGATGTCCCTCTTTATTCGCCTCTTACGAATCGCGCAGGGAGACGGGGTGGGTCAATTCTTACCCCAAACCCACAGGGGGATGCCTGTGTTGGAATTTCCATACGCTCAACCACGACTCAAATTTTTCATGCCCGTGTCATGAGCACAAAAATCATCTATTCATTTTGTACATCAGCCAACTAATTTTTCCCCAGATAGTGTTCTGTAAAATATTGTGCAAACTTTGTTGATCAGTCAAGCTGCCAGCACCACGGCATGTGTAGGGGCTGCGTAGGGAAGGCATGTGTAGGGGCTGCATAGGGAAGGCATGTGTAGGGGCTGCATAGGACAGGCATGTGTAGGGGCTGCATAGGGAAGGCATGTGTAGGAGCTGCATAGGGAAGGCATGTGTAGGGGCTGCATAGGGAAGGCATGTGTAGGGGCTGCATAGGGAAGGCATGTGTAGGGGCTGCATAGGGAAGGCATGTGTAGGGGCTGCATAGGGAAGGCATGTGTAGGGGCTGCATAGGGAAGGCATGTGTAGGGGCTGCATAGGGAAGGCATGTGTAGGGGCTGCATAGGGAAGGCATGTGTAGGGGCTGCATAGGGAAGGCATGTGTAGGGGCTGCATAGGAAGGCATGTGTAGGGGCTGCATAGGGAAGGCATGTGTAGGGGCTGCATAGGGAAGGCATGTGTAGGGGCTGCATAGGGAAGGCATGTGTAGGGGCTGCATAGGGAAGGCATGTGTAGGGGCTGCATAGGGAAGGCATGTGTAGGGGCTGCATAGGGAAGGCATGTGTGGGGCTGCATAGGGAAGGCATGTGTAGGGGCTGCATAGGGAAGGCATGTGTAGGGGCTGCATAGGGAAGGCATGTGTAGGGGCTGCATAGGGAAGGCATGTGTAGGGGCTGCATAGGGAAGGCATGCTTACTTGACAACAGGGGCCACAGGTCCGAATATTTCTTCATTAACACATCTCATGTCGGATGTGACGTTGGACAGTAGTGTGGGCTCAAAGAAATTGCCACCCAATGCGTGTCGTTTGCCACCTTGCACGATGCTTGCTCCAAGCTTCACTGCATCACCCACAAGCTCCTCCACCTGACAATGAAAAGACACTGTTAAAGAAATCTCACAGACCTCAAAGAAGGGCACCATTTTGCTGCCAAGTAATGAGGAAGAGCGGCGACAAATCCAACTAACATACTTTCTGCCAACTGTGGATGACGACATATCAACAACTACCAGCAGAAATTATACTAAACCAGATGGGCTGCCTCGAATTGATGAAGGACACCATAATAATACAGATCATGTATTAATACATGATTAAATAAGATATGCCTTTTAAATGCTGTTTCTATTTGTTGTCTCTGCCTCATCAATGAGGTTTCATTTATTTCACTACATTGTGAACAGATGTCATGAATACCTTTATGCAAAAACTCAGTATCACAAAATGGGATTTACAAAGACCAAATATGCTGTTATCAAAACAAGAATTCTACTTTTTCTTATGCTTCAAAGGAAACCACAAAATACAGAAAGTGTGTGTGACTGAACAAGTGCATCCTTGGATCATGCAACACAACGCACATCTCCAGTACACACAGAACACACCTTGCTGACAGCAGCTGCGTTGATGAGAGGTCCCTGTGTCACTCCTGTGTCGGTGCCACGTCCCACCACCAAATCTTTCTTCATAGCCGCCGCCATCTTGGCAACAAACTTTTCATAGACACCCGACTGTACCAGAATCCGGTTGGAACACACACACGTCTGCAGCAGACACAAACATGCAGACAGAGGAAGAAATAAGCACTGTTTTCTGCACTGATTTCTTCTATCTCCTCCAGAATTTACAATTATTATAAGACAAAAAAGACCACACACAGAAAGACATTACAAATGTAGGCAACGCAGTGATGGACCATAACTGTGAAGTCAATTTAAAAAAATTTAAAATTAATTTCTGTATTTAACTTTTTTTCACCCCTGCCAACCCCTTAAAGAACCCTTGTGAAAATTACCAATACAGTTCCACCTACAACATCACTCTTCAGAGATATCAGTCTTGGAATAAATTTTGCTTGCTTTCCCTGTATTATAGAGATTATCCTTTCATACTTTTTCATGTAGCTTGCTAGATGGTTGCATTTAACCATCTCAACAAACACAGACCATTATCCCAGCTCACAGCAATGCAAATAACCCTTTAAAAAAGAGCTCCCATGCCAACTGACCACAAAGTTGGAGGTCAGACCACCTACCTGGCCAGAACATCGGAACTTGGAGGCCATGGCACCAGCCACAGCAGCATCCAGGTTGGCAGAGTTGAAGACGATGAAGGGTGCGTTGCCACCAAGCTCTAGAGAGACCTTCTTCACCGTGCTGGCACTCTGACTCAGCAGAATCTGCACACAGAGTTTACCAAGAGTGTATAAAAAAACAGTTGGGACAGGAATTTGTCACTGGCTCTGGGAAAGTCACCTATTTAATAAAAATTAAATCTCCATTTAACCACTCTCATGCTTGATCAGCTTCATTGTTCTCAGCAGTTCCTCTTTCTGTTATGTGGAGAGTGAGTTACTCTTGTCATGTTTCATTCCTACTTCCACAGTCTGGGGCAGTGAGCATAAAAAGTATAAGCCTTCAAGTCGCATGCTCAGCTCAATGAACCTTTAAATCAGTGTGCATGGGAGGTCTAAACTTCACAAAGTCAATACAATTTAGCTTAAATTAAAACATGTCCCCCCCTGTCTAAACTTGGGTTTAGGCATGCATGAAACTATTAGTGGCAGAGCAGGTCTCAACTTAAAAGCTGTTTACATGTAGGGCGTGTGCCCGAAAGACTTTGATTTTGGTGTTTGTCGTGTGTTTGTTTCTTATTGAATGTAGAATTTTTAGGAAAGACTGTTGGTGTGAATTAATTGACAAGTGTAGAGAAATGTATGCTTGCACTGTGACACACATTTGAACTCAACAGTGAACTTCCAAGTGATGTTTCATTGATGGGTACCCAAGAGGGTCAATCATGGTTTGTTTATATTCAGCACACAGGGGTTTGATTCTCAGTCTAGTTCACTGTAAAGCAAAGATGGTCAGCAAACTATTGTACAAGTTGGTGTTCCAATGAAGTTTGAGAAGGCAGTGAGGGTTCTGCAAGAGGTATCGTCCGTTAGATGCATACAATGATTACAAGTTGAACACACTATTTACATTTCTGAATTTAGTGATCTGTTAGCCACCCTTCAAGGGAATGTTGTCATTGTTGGTGACTTTAACTTTCATTATGACAAGCAAGATAGTTACAGTACTGTGCGCATGATGGACATCTTATCCACTTTTGGTTTCAAACAAGCTGTTTCAGAGCCCACCCACAGGTCTGGTCACATCATTGACTGGGTACTCTATCGTCCCGATGACAACGTTTTTCATTCATGCCATGTTTCTCACAATTTGACTTCCGATCATTTTGCTGTGTTGTGTAACTTAGATGTGCAGCGGCCGGTGCAGGGACCGGAGTATCGCAGCGTTCGAAATCTCCGTGCGATTGATTTGACTGTGCTCAGGCATGATGTGGCTGCTCTGGCTGCTGCGTCGTCCACGCCATCTGCTGACCAGTTGTGTGATCACCTCCGCTCTGTTCTTGATAGTCATGCCCCATCAACGCAACGCAAGGTCCCTCAGCGTCGCTCCACTCCGTGGTATAGCGCAGTCGCTTCCGAACTCCGAGCTTTGAAGCAGGAAAAGCGTCAAGCTGAGCGACAGTGGCTGCGTTCTGGGTTAGTCGTTCACAAAGAAATGTTCAGCTCCGTCAAACACAAGATCAATCGTCTCGTAGCTAAGGCTAAGACAGTGTATTTCAACGCAAAGATAGTTGCGTCTACCACTTGTAGGCAGTTGTTTTCCATCACAAACAAACTCATGAACAAGACCCGTTGTACCGCCCTCCCTTCCTCCCCACTGTCATCTCTACCTCAGAAATTTTGTGACTTCTTTGTGTCCAAAGTGTCTGACATACGAAGCAACGTTGACATGTCTGCTGGTACAGGTGCTAGCGAAGACCCAGTATCCTTCAGTGGTACTCCCCTTCTTCAGTTCAGCTCGGTTGAGGCTAGTGTAGTCCTTAAGACCATCCGTAGTATGACCCCTACCTCCTGTGACCTTGACCCTGTTCCCACATCCCT
>JAWQFJ010000145.1:0-41687 GCA_034096865.1 Theodoxus fluviatilis | reverse complement strand
TTGATGAGCAAGAGGTGCGGACGGTTCTCCGGTCTCGGGGGGACTGGGGACATCGGCGTTGGATCTGCTGCGGACGCATCGTCAACTCTTCCATTTTCACCAAGGTCGCCAGCAGTTGGCTATGTTGGTGAGAGGCAGGGGAGTTCGTTGGCAGGGGTACCTGGATGTTTGGTTGGGTTTACATCGCTCGTCTCGGCGTTGTGCTCAGGACACGGGAACGGTTGTCCCACTGCACAGGGTCTTGGTTTTCAACTTTTCGTTGAAGAAGTCTGACTTCCTGCCATCGTCTTCTTTCCAGTACCTCGGCATGCAGTTCGACTCTATCTTCTCCCCTTTTCGTCCGTTCGCGGACATGTTGCGAGCGTTGTCAGAGCTACTCTCTCCCTTTCGTGGTGTGGAGTGCGCTCTCTTTCATCCTCTTCTCTGAGCTTGGCAAGATGGAGTTGATAGCTACCCTGTTGCCTTTGGCATGGGTCGCAAAACGGCCCCGTCAGAGACAGCTTGCTAGCCATTCCCGGTAAGTGGATGTGCTGGCGGATCATCTGAGGCGGAGGGGTCTTTTCTGCCTACAGAGTGGGCTGTAGTGCATCAGGAGCTCGAGGGAGTGTGGTTTCGCTTGGGCAACCGATGGTGGATCTGTTTGCCAACTGCTTCAACACGCGTTGCCGGTTCTTCTCGCCTATGCACGATCCAAAGGCTCTCGGTCGGGATGCCTTTGCTAGGTTGTGAGCGGGCATGGAAGTCTACGCTTTCCCTCCCACGCGCCTTCTTCCGAAGGTGTTGGCAGGGTCGCCTGGAGCGTTCTCCATCTCTCTGCGGGCACTCTCGTGCAACCTCGTTCGGGATTGGCCATCCGAGGGTTCACATGTGAAACTTTTCTGCTTGGCTTCTTTGGAACGCAGGTTCACTTGGCTTCCTGTTTCACTTTTAGTTTTCACATCGTATCACTGGAATCTTGTGTTTTCCAGTCTTTCTCTCCCGGTGTTTTGTCTGATGCATGCACTCATCTGTTTCCTGGCTTGAACTCAGTCCCGTCGTCTTCGGACGCGGAGGCTGTTTCTGCCTTTTCACGTAGTCACGCCGAGGTGTCTGGACATCCCTTTCCTGCTTGATACGCATTTGTTCACGGATGCGTACAGAATGCGTGGCTTGATCCTACTGCTGGTGCCTCTCGGACTCATGAACTCCGCAAGGTTGCTACCTCTGTCGCGTTTGCCAAGAATGTCTCTTTGGCTCACCATATGAGGGCAGCTTTTTGGCGCAGTGACTGTGTTCACACGCCATTATCTGCGTGATGTTCAAGTTCGTCGTGTCAACGACACTTTGGCTTCAGCAGGTTGGTTGTTGCGGGTTCAGCTCTTCGTGTTTGATGGTGAGTGGTTTATTTTTGGTTTGGTATTATGCACAACCCGCCGCCCAGTGTTGGGCAATCATATCACTGGTTTGTCTACTGGTAAGTTGGAGGGAAAACTTGAAGAAATTTAAACTAATTTCTATGTTTTCCTGACATACTTACCAGTAGACAAATTACGGTCCCACCCACCTCCCCGTTTGTGCATTTGCTGGGTCTCAGCTTTTGTCAAAGAGATGGAACGTGCTCTGTCTGCACTATTTATACTGGCGAGTGGTGACGCGGCGCACTGGGAGTTGCCTCCCTTTGCTCGCGGCGTCCCTAGCGCCATGTCTCGACCAATCAGATTGGCCGTTGCAGGCAGGCACGTGTGGGTATGAAATTTGCAATTTCCTTTTTCGAGGTCAGAAGGTCGTATATCACTGGTTTGTCTACTGGTAAGTATGTCAGGAAAACATAGAAATTAGTTTAAATTTCTTCAACTCATTCAAGGCACAGAATTTCTAGTGCGTCTGTCCCCTGGAATCGCAGGAAAATGGACCAAGTTAAAAAAATCGTAGTAAAATAAATACTGTAGCTACAAAGCTAAACTTGGTATGGCTAGAAAGGTCTTTCTTTGCCAAAACTAGCCAAATGCTGCACTTTGTCAAGCTAAGAAGACACTACATTTGCCATGACAGTAAGTAGAGCCACTATTTTGAAATAAATAGGTCTTTCACCCAGCTCTCTTTCTCAGAGTGCCCAATGCTTGTTTCTTGGTCTAGAGCTCAAAAAAAAAAGTGAATTTCAAAAAATGGCACAAAAACACACTGGAGAAATTTTGTGATGATTGTGTTTAGTAGTCCTGAGTTACAACCAATATGAGCCTACAATGAACTACCGAGCAGCTGATGCAGTGATGGCGAGTTCGACCTAGTTTCATCCTCTCTCTCTGATACCTCATCATTAGCGAGAGGAAAATCACTATCATCATCATCATGAAAGGGATCATCACAAAAACACACTGGATACATTTTGTGATGATTGTGTATATTAGTCCTGAGTTACAACCAATATGAGTCTACAATGAACTACCGAGCAGCTGATGGCGAGGTCAACCTCGTTTCAGCCACATTGACAACTTCGCTCTTATCCTCGCAGTCTGATACCTCGTCATTAGCGAGAGGAAAATCACCACTATCATCATCATCATGAAAGGGATCATCTACATCAGTTCCTATCTCATACAAAGCATCCACTTCAGCATCAGAACCCTCCTCTATAGCAATTTCCACTCGCTCACCCAACCTCGCGCTGCGATCGCCGCTACGCAGGCATCACTGTTTCCTTCGCGCCTCGTAGTGCATTGCTGATAAAGGTTATGGTCTGGCCGGGAAAGATCTGTGTGTTGATCTAAAGCTGGCAAACTATAGTACAGAGACGAATTCAAGACTAGACTAGTTCCCTAAACCATATTTTCCTTGTTGTAAGTGGGCAAAAATATGCTAATGTGGTAGGCTCTATTGAGCCTACACGCCGCGAACGACTATGTTCGGCGCGTAGGCTCATATGAGCCTACGCGCCGCGAATGAGTTAAGTTATTATGCACATTAGAATGCTACTGTGATGTCTTGCTTAACTAAGGCAGCAGTTTTTCTGCATCATGCACATCAAGTGAGCTGTACACTGAGCATGTCCTTTGCTGAGGCCACTTTAGAGTTAAGACAGGCCTTATATCTAGCCGACTTATCCTGATTCCCCACCCACCCCACCCCCCACCTAAATGGAGAAACTACCAGAAACTTGAATAGATCAAATGTTGACCATCTCTAACTTCTGGTTGTATAAGTCAGCAACATGTGCATTTACTGGATAAACTTCAGAGTAGCATCTCGTCATTCATAAGAAGATGAAACCTGCCACTGCTTCTACAAAATAGCAAGATTCCTATTCACACAGCAGGGACACTGCCTTAGCAAACATGATCAGAGTGTGACTTAGGATCCACATTTGCAATACTGCTTGCCTCCATCATGCAAAACCTACTTTTCCCACACCAGTGGAGCCTGTGAAGGAAATCTTGGACACCAGAGGGCTCTCACACAGCAGACGACCCACAGCTGGAGTGTTCTCCCTTGAAGCAGTGACAACATTCAGGACACCAGGAGGCACTCCTGCTTTTTCTGCAAGCTGTAAGGGCAGAGACAGTTGAACTGAGATTCACTGTTATCTGTTGGTCAATTTATTGACAATTGTTTGCTTCTCACCACCCTATATATTTCACCCCACATGGAATGAAAATTCATTAAAGAAATGGATCATTGAAGCAGGAGAGCCAAGACCATGTGTGACAAACCAAGACCCAAACTTTAGTCTCTCGTTCACAACTGCTGAGGGCACTTGTAAACAAATACTCTACTCATACCACATATTTTCTGCAAATGGGGGTTAATTCCTTAGAATTCCAAAGAACTTTACAGACAAAGCACTGACAGAAATACTGGGCACCAAATGGGTGCTCTGGTAGCACAAGACTTATCAGAAGGGAGATGGTAATTGTAGCTATCTCTTCTATCTATGGTTCTGTATCATCTGTGTGACCCTTGCCCACTATTCATCATCCAGCGCCTCTTCCATCCATGCACACTGCATCTCACCTCACACAGAGCCAGGGCAGACAGGGGCGTGTCCTCAGCAGGCTTCAGCACCACAGTGCAACCCACAGCAATGGCGGCACAGGCCTTGCGCGTGATCATGGCATTGGGGAAGTTCCACTACAGACACCCCAAGAATTATAAGCAGTGAAAAATAATGGCAGTACTTTTTTTTCAAATTGTATTTCACAAAGGTTACATGTTGCACATTTGGACCTCTTCCAGTGGTTTCTCTTTCAAAACAAATAAAAGCAACAATGAACTCCCTCCCTCTCTCTAACCTGCTCCCCCCCTTTACCCCACCCCCATGTCTGTCTGTCTGACTGTCTGACAGTCTGTCTGTCTGTCTGTCTGTCTGCCTGTCTGTCTGTCTGTCTGTCTGTCTGTCTGTCTGCCTGTCTGTCTGTCTGTCTGTCTGTCTGTCTGTCTGTCTGTCTGTCTGTCTGTCTGTCTGTCTGTCTGTCTGTCTCTCTCCCTCTGTGTGTGTGCACGTGCGTGCATGTATGATGTATGTTCAATGATTGAATATGTATGAGGACAAGAGGTTAGGCATGATGATCCACAAGTAAATAACATATAAGAGCTGCTTTAAAGATAACAAGGTACAATGACACTTTGATATTCATAGGAAGTTTATAGTGGAAAAATCAATGCACTGGGGTAATCCCACTCTCAGACTGGGGAGTCCTCATCCAGTGGCACACAGATTCACTACAGTGGGAGACTTCCGGTCTGCAGTGGATGACCAGGACTTGTGCCTGTGTGAGAGAATGCAGCAACAGGAGGCAAGGCAGTGCAGAAGAAAGATAGCATATATGCAGATGAGAGGAAAAGAGACATATAATGGTAAAGGTAAATGTGCTCTTGTTTATACTGTGACTTTCCACCCATTGATGGATGCTCAAACTGCACATTGATGCCCCCTGGTCAACAGGGTACTCAATTTCTCATGCCAGCATCATCTCAACTTCATGGGGAGCATGCAACCAAGCTGTGAATGGATGCTCCAAAGTTAGCCTTCACGGTTGTCCATCTCAGCCCTCACGGGTACCCGTTTTACTCCTGGGTGGGGAGAAGCAATGCGAATAAAGGTTGCTCAATGTTGCAACTCTATGATCCGCGCTGCTTCGAATGCCACACCCACTAGCAGCAAGTGACTGCAGGTCTAGCACACTAACTACTCAGCAACACTGCATGAGAGAACAGAGGAGGTCGAGAGTGTGGAAGAGGTGGGAGATGCAGAGAAGGAGGATAAGAAAGCAGATGGGAATCTGAATGAACAGCAGGTGGAGGGGGAGTGGAAGCATCAGCAGAATCATGCAGATGCAGGCAAAACTAGAGAATTCTAGACATCAACCAATCAAGACTTACAGGAGTGATCATTCCTGCCACTCCAATGGGCTGCTTCAGGAGCAGCATGCGTTTGCTGGGGACAGGGGAAGAAACAATGTCACCATACACACGCCTGGCCTCCTCAGAGTACCACTCGATGAAGGAGTTGCCATAGGTAATTTCTGACTCTGCTTCTGCCAGAGTCTTGCCCTGCACAGTCAAATAGACAAGGCCTTAGTTCAGCATTTATATGATACTCTGCAGTTTTCAGGACATATAATCTTCAACAACAACAACCATCACATATAGTGTGTACATTCAAGTTTTTAAAAGCATACAGTAACAATTATTCTCATTACCAGTCATCTGTAAAACCTTTCTCAGCATTTTTCATCTCATCCAGCTATGGTTGAAGAGCTGATACTGCAGCATGCACTGAAAGAAATGAACTTTGTCTATTTTTCACATCAGTACCAAGAGGTTCGATGTCAGGTTATCATTAATATATGTAGACATCAACTGGTCAGTTAATCCTCACTTTTTCAAACATTTACTTACAAGGTCAATCACTCACCTTTTTTGATTAGTCACTGACTATCTTTGGTCATAGTTTCTCAAAATCTGTTCTCTGTCACTCACTCAAAATTTTTTGTTCACTCACTCACTCAAAATCTTTAGCAAGTCAGTCAGCATCTTTGGTCAGTCAGTCAGTCAACATCTACAGTCAGTCAGTCAGTCAGTCAGTCAGTCAGTCAGTCAGTCAGTCAGTCAGTCAGTCAGTCAGTCAGTCAGTCAGTCAGTCATCAGTCAGTCAGTCAACATGTTCAGTCAGTCAACATGTTCAGTCAGTCAGTCAGTCAGTCACTGAACATCTTCAGTCAGGCAGTCAAAATATCTTTGGTCAGTCAGTCACCTTCTTTGGTCAATCAATCAACATCTTCAGTCAGTCAGTCTCTCAAAATTTCTGGTCAGTCTCTCACCATATTTGGTCAGTCAATCTGCATCTCTGGTCTCAGTCATTTCATCCATCATCAGTCTGCCAGTCAGCACATCTTGCTCAGTCACACTCACTCACCATCTCTGTGGTCAGGAGCAGTGCTAGCTCTTTCTTGTGCTGGTGGCAGAGGTTGAAGAAGGAACGGAGGATGGCAGACCTTTCCTGCATCAAGGGCACTGGGTCAGCACAAACATGGCCACTATGGCCAGCATTCAGAATGATCAGTTTGGGATAACTATAATTATAAATTGTGTCTGTGATGAAAAAACTGAGCTGCTCAATAATGGTCTTAGTCTTGTTCATTTAATGTGTCATAACATGTTGCTTATAAGTGGTGACCATTACAAAAATCTGGTGATATGCATCCACATGTGATTGTGCATGGCAACCAGGCCAATGTCCCCAACTAACTTTTTGTGAAAACACACAGAAGAGTCACAAGGGGGGCTAAGTCATGTTCTTTTTCCTGTATCTTACACAAAAGTAAATGATCAATCATGAGTGGAATTGGCATGCTTTTTTCTGGATTTTGCATTCAAAACTGATTTCGTGATAGATGAATCTAATTGTGTCCTTTTTGACTCATTATCACTGATAATATCAGTTTTATCATGCATGGTCATGTATCTCAAACTCCATATGTTAACAAAACCATTATAAAAATGTAAGCACTCTGCTGGGAATATAAGCCTTAAGTCTATGAAGTTTTGGTCATACACAGAAGTCCTTTCCTATGAGATTTTTAACTGCTCTACTATTCACATACTAAATTTTCAACCACATGTAATTTTCTTAATTCCAATAAGGCTGATCCAAGAAGAAAGATATAATAACAATATGCGTCTAACACAAAGCATGCTTAACACTTAATCGGAGCCATTCAGGGAAGCTTTAAAAAACAAACATTCTAGCAGCAAGATGCACTGAGAGGAAAGCCTATCACAGCAGCATACAGAACATCAGTAGGTTAATGTCCTGAGTACACTTTGGGTCATTTCCATTCCACCTTAGGGTCAGCCAGAAACTAACAAACTAATGATATGATAGTTTGTAACTGCAGAACACTCACTACTGGATGATGTTTTCATTAATGACAATGCACTACTTGAATGTCTAATTAAAAACTTCACTGACTCTACCAAATGTTTACTTGTGTAACAGCAGAATGTATCTTTCTGGTTTCTATCCCAGGACAAAGGCACAAAGCAAGTGTTCCATGTGATGAAAATGTATTCAACACAGTCAAAATACTTTATGTGACAGTCAAGAAAAGCTACTGCAATGCCGTCCTTGTTAGTAAAAAATTATGCACTTATGTCTTTGGGACTCTAAAGGGTCTTATTCATGTAGAGCCAATACATAACTGTTCAACCATAGCTTGTCTGGTAGCTGTGAAGCCTACAGAGGTAGTAAGTATGCAAGGAAAATCACCCTCAAGTTGATGGATGGATAGATAGCGTTTTGCAGCCTATCAGCCTTTATAGGCTATGTAAGGCAATTAAGCACGAAAATCACTAGGGCAGTTTAGAGTGAACGCAAATAAAGTAATGGTGTTCCTTGTTATTTGCCTCTTACAAACTGCATATGGAGATGCAGTGGCTCAATTCTTACCCCGAATCCACAGGGATAAGTACCCTCAGGGCTTTGTTTACTCCAGATGTATTGTCCAAAGTCATTTTCTCCATATAAAGTCATGCAAGTAGTCTGATATACCACAACTTAAATTCCAAGTCTAAGTCCAGATTACTGCCTGACAACCACACTTCTCAATAAAACAAACAATGTACAGCACAGTTCTCAGTCATTCATTAAAACAAAAACATTTTTATTTTAAGGAGGCATTTTAGTTGAAATGTTGAGCTTTTTGTTTTATTGCAATGCTCATGCCTAAGTTTACTAGTTTCAATTCAACATGTCTTTCCTTCAACAAGCAACCCCCCAAAAATGCCTTGCATTGTCTGTTTACCTCCACTAAGGAGGTGATGTTTTTCTGTCAGTTGTTTATTCGTTACTTCATTGACTCAAAAAGTTCAAAACAGATTCTGATGAAACATATGTTACAAGGTCAGGGTTTCACTGAAGGAACGATCCATTAAACTGTGTCAGTCATCTGTTATCTTGTTTTGGAATGAATGTCAACCAGAAAGAGAAATTCTATTGCCTAGGCCCTAGGCCCTAAGCCAATGCAGTGCCATAGCTGCAAAATTACATATGCATTCCACACTCTGAGACCACTAACAGGCACTAAAATTAACTAGACTCTGTAGTGTCAGGCCTGGCTAGCAGAACATGCTGTCTGAATTAAACAGATCATGGAAGACCAACTGCTGAAAAGCATTATAAACTAATGTTCACAAGTTGGGCAGAATAACGTCTTAAATTATACAGGCCGCACTGCAGATGCACTTCCATGAACCACTAGCAGTGCTAAAACTATCATGTAGACTCAGGCCCAGCCAGCAGAACACACTGCCTGAATAATGTCATATTAGGCTTGTTCAGGAGTATGAAGCGCTGCATGAGCGCTTCATGTTGGCAATTGAGCGCTCTTTGCCTCTCATTAACGCCTACAGACTTAGCTCCAAGTACTCTGTCCCCGAATGTTGGGGACAACGACCATTTCAGCGTTGCTAGACGCTAAAGAAAATATGAACGCCTACAGATTTAGCTCAGCGGTTCACTTGTTAAAGGGAGGTAAATCTTCTGCTCCGCATGTTGTGTTGCTAGACGCTAAAGAAAGTGTTTTCTTTGCCACAGACATCGTTTATGCACGTTTAAATGTATTCTACATGAATAAAGTCCACTACTGTGTCACCCATAATGCCATTACTCGCTCACACAGAGCACTTGGGGCAAATAAAGCCAGTTCCAGTCCCAAAATGATGTTTCTGAGGGTTATGTTATGCATCGACGGCCAGTGCGGGATCGATGACGCCATTTTGAAAATCGTGTGAATCCTCGGATGCGTGATTTTCTGTGATGCACAGCACTGCACAGCGCTGAGTGAATCACACCCCAAAACTGCTGTTCTGGAGTGAAACATGTGCAGCGTTGTGCAGCACTTCGCAGCGCTGCGCCTCCTGAACAAGCTATGGTGTTGTGGTTTCCTTGGCAGATGTTTGTGCTCTCCAAGTACTTTCTAGTCAATAGGCAATGTCGAATAGAACAGCAGACGAATTTCTTTGCTGTGAACGAATGGGTCAGAGTAGAGGTCCATTGCTGCCTGGTCAGGAATCTGCGGGGGGGTTCCAATCTTTCTTTAGCAAGCGGGGGGGGGGGGGGGGAGGGGCTTTTTTAGCAAGCGGGGGGGGGGGGGGGGGGGGAGGGGCGGGTTTCCAATCTTATTTTAGCAAGCGGGGGGGGTGGGGGTGGGGGTTTCCAAACTATTTTTAGCTAGCGGGGGGGGGGGGGGGTGTTTCCAAACTTTTTTAGCAAGCGGGGGGGGGGGGGGCTTTCCAATCTTTCTTTAGCAAGGGGGGGGGGACTTTCCAAACCTTAACAGCGGGGGGGGGGGGGGGGGGGGGGGGGGTTGGAAGGGGGGGGGGGGGGGGAGGGGGGGGGGGGAGGATTTCCAAACTTTTTTAACAAGCGGGGGGGGGGGGGGGGGGGGAGGGGGGGTTTCCAAGCTTTTTTTAGCAAGCGGGGGGGGGGGTGTTTCCAAACTATTTTAGCTAGCGGGGGGGTGGGGGGTGGGGGGTGGATTTCCAAACTCTTTTTAGCAAGCGCGGGGGGGGGCTTTCCGATCTTTTTTAGCAAGGGGGGGGGGGGGGGGGGGGAACTTTCCAAACTTTAACAAGCGGGGGGGGGGGGGGGGGGGGGGGGGTTTCCAAGCTTTTTTTAGCAAGGGGGGGGGGGTCCAAACTATTTTTAGCAAGCGGGGGGGGGGGGGGGGGGGCGGGTTTCCAAACTTTTTTTAGCAAGCGGGGGGGTGGGGGTGGTGGTGGTGTTTCCAAGCTTTTGTTTAGCAAGCGGGGGGGGGGGGGGTCCAAACTATTTTTAGCTAGCGGGGGGGGGGGGGGGGGCAAACTTTTTTTAGCAAGCGGGGGGGGGGGGGGGGGGGGGGGGTGTTCCAACTTTTTTATCAAGCGGAGGGGGGGGGGGGCGGGGGGGGAAATGCTCTCATCTGGCGCTAGCTAAAAGGAACCCCCCCCGCTTGCTAAAAAAAGATTGGAAAGCCCCCCCCCCCCCCGCTTGCTAAACATTTTTTGGAAACACCCCCCCCCCCGCTAGCTACAAATAGTTTGGAAACCCCCCCCCCCCCCCCCCGCTTGCTAAAAAAAGATTGGAAACCCGCCCCTCCCCCCCCCCCGCTTGCTAAAAAAGCCCCCCCCCCGCTTGCTAAAGAAAGATTGGAACCCCCCCCGCAGATTCCTGACCAGGCAGCAATGGACCTCTACTCTGACCCATTCGTTCACAGCAAAGAAATTCGTCTGCTGTTCTATTCGACATAACAGATACACTTTCTTGTGTTGCGCGCGCACCCTCATTTAGATACAAATTATGCCAAAGCGAAGTTCCTGCAGGACACACTATGATTGCCTAATGCTACAACTTGCAGATTTCTATGACTGCTACATACCTTCGCTGTGGTGTTTCTCCATGTGTAGAAGGTGCGGTAGGCAGTCTCTATGGCATGCTGGGTGTCCTTTTCATCCATGTCTGGCACTTCTGCTATCACACTGTTGTCGGCGGGGTTTCGCACTGCAACACCACACACACAAACATACACACACACACAAAGTCAAAAGACAGTGGGAAAATAAGAAGAAAGAAAGAGTGAAAAAGAACCAAGATTGATACATACAGAGAGAGAGAGAGAGAGAGAGAGAGAGAGAGAGAGAGAGAGAGAGAGAGAGAGAGAGAGAGAGAGAGAGAGAGAGAGAGAGAGAACGAACGAACGAACGAATGAATTTAATGTTTAGGCCACCGGCCCATTACATTGGAATACGGACAAATTGTATCAAACGCGAAGAGAGAGAGAGAGAGAGAGAGAGAGAGAGAGAGAGAGAGAGAGAGAGAGAGAGAGAGAGAGAGAGAGAGGAGGGGCAGGGGAGGGGGACACACACACACACAGGCGCACACACACACACACACACACACACACACACACACACACACACACACACACACACACACACACACACACACACACACACTGAGAGATTCAGAGGCAAAGATAAGACCAAACAAGTGAATGAACTCAGCCCATTGCAACCAAATCCAATGCACGTGTTACATCTCCCTTTGCAGTCATGTGATGTAACATTACATCACCTACTATTACTACTACTACTACTACTACTAGCTACACAGAAATACTTTGAATATATAACAGCCTAAAGAAAAACTAGTGGATGGTAATACATTCTAGAAAGAGAGTACAGCCTTTTATTCTGCATGCATCAATCATTTGTACAGAAGTAGAGGAAACCATACAGAAAGGGTCAAAAGTATGATTTTTAAAAAAGCTTATCATGTTTTGGAGACTTATTTGCTTGACTTGCTTCTGGTTGCCTATGATTAACCCAAAGGTGACCAGTCAAACTAGGATATATAGAAGCTTTGGAATCTCTCTATCTCACCTTGAAAGGTTTTCCCAGACAGGGCGGAAGTCCATTTCCCATCCACATAGGCCTGCTGGTGCAGCAAGGAAAGAGGACGACTAGGGGGCAGCCCTGAGGAAGGAGGCAGTGATGGGGAGGAACAAGAAAGTTGCCCCACCCTCCGAAATGTCTGCCTCAGCAAGCACTGCATCCTGAGTGTGGCCATCTGCAGTAATCACATTCACAGTACATACAGCAAACACAGTATGGTTGTCTGTCTAATGATCGGTAATCATCGTGGAAAAATAAAGTGAACATACGTGGTCACGAATAGAACAGATGATCTATGTTGTATTACGATGGATGAAAATACAGTAATCTCAGAAATTTCTTAAGCTTCAAGCTCTGGGGAGGAAACTGAATCAATGCAATATCTGCAGGGTTCTGTCATTAAAGACCATATTATAGGATCTTTGGTTCTGTACTGCCTTCGTGTGGCCCACACGCGCAAGTCTGATTGACGTGCGAAAATTGTGATTTAAGCGAAAACAAGACTAATGCATACAAATTAATTTACTGCGAATGACATCGTCGAAAGAAGACCATCACTGGCCCATGTAGTTGAAAGTGGTCATATATACTGTCTTGTGAGGAGCACAGTCATCGATTCGAGCAAGGAGTCCTCTATAGACCTTGATACATCCAATGCTGCCCGTCAGTTGATTTGTTTATGACAAATTTATGTAGGCCGAATTCAAAACTTCACAAACGCAACACGGCGAATACCATGATCAAAACAAGCAAAGCACTGAGGCCACACCAACGAACGTGCTCTGCCTGGAATTCACTGGCAATGAGTCAATGAGACAAAAGAATGACAAAAGTTCGCAGACTGCAAGCAGCAAAGTGACACCATACACTGTATATGCAATGACCGATCACGCAACTCGACGAACGACACCCGGCCGTGGACAGTGTTGAGGTTACCATAGATTCAAGGCCATATGCCACGACTGTGGTCTGTGTCACTGCGTGCTGCTCTACGATAATTATGGTCTCTAAAGGCCTAACTTAATATCCCGACTGTCAGTCGGGCGAACCGGTGTGACGAAATGAGTTTTCTGCTGCGATGAGATTTCTGACGGTCTGCTGCGGTCAGCTTTCTGATGCTGCGGTCAGATTTCTTTTGCGATGAGCAGGGCCGGACTCAGGGGGGGGTTCCAGGGGTTCCGGAACCCCCCCCCCCCCCCTAGAAAAAGCATGTACCTTGGTTTGAGTTTTTTTTTAAATATATTTTTTGTGTGTGTCTCCAAAAACAATGCTGCTCTTACCCCTCAAAACAAGGCCCAGAATGCACCAGATTGCACAGATTTTAACCGTTTTTCAACAAATTTCCGGGGGGGCATGCCCCCGGACCCCCCTAGTTTCGCAGGCGCGCGCTCGTGGCTTCGCCACTTCGCTGATTTGTCCCCCCCAACCAAAAAGGAACCCCCCCCCCCCCCAACTCATTTGGTCCGGCCCTGCGATCAGCTCCCATTTATGAGATTTCTTCTCCTGCAATCAGATTTCTTCTGCTGCAATATATTTCTTCTGCTGCAAAAATAAATCGTTGAATAATGAATACACACGTGCTCGCTTTGCAGTCGTTGGAAGAATGAAGAAATTTCATCGCGGCGGAAACTGTGTCGCATGTTTGCGCATGCGCACTGAGCCCGTTAGAAATCTGCGCATGCGCACTGAGCCCGTCAGAAATCTCATCGCAGCAGAAAACTCATTTCGTCACACCGGTGTCGCGAAATATTTTATCCCTGTGATATTTTATGGCGGAAGTGCTTCTGCGCATGCGCGAAATTGTGTACAACAATCTGCATGCCATGATTTAAACCACTGAATTGATCAAACCAGTGTAAAAACAGTGTTGCTAATGTAGCAAACGGTGACGTGAAAGTTGGAAAGACTAACATTAATTTTTATTTTCGCACCCAATTTCGCGCATGCGGAGAAGCTCTTCCGCCATAAAATATCACAGGGATAAAATATTTCGTGACACCGGCGTTTGGGGTTCTCGCCGAGACTTGCTTGTCGTTCGGATGGTGTCGGCGAAATATGTGTGTCGAGATCAAACGAACTTGACGGAAGTTACGACTCATATTGTTGTCCCAAAATGGCGGCGGCATTGGGCTTTGACCAGGATGAAGAAGATTTTGCTGTTTTATTGTCACTGTATGCGTTATCAGAAGATTTTGACGACGAGAAGGCAAGAAAACGCAGAGCTACTTTTCCGTATGTGCTGGACAGACCACAAGTCGGAGCATTTCACCTACTGGTCCAAGAATTGGCAGAACAGGTTGGTTGTACAAGTTCATGTATTTGTCGATTTGTGGTGAGATAATATAATGCTGTGAACGATCTAAATTTATTCTAAATAGATCCGAGGTGATTCAGACGGAACCCTGCCTGATGCCACAGGCACAGCTGTCACCTCCCAGCGCAGCAGATCTCGTTCGACGATTTGATTCAAGGCCTAGTGCTAATTGTTTTGATGGTCTGGTCTCAGTGTCACAAAAAATATGATGATTTAATCAATCACTGATTTAAAAAATAAGTACGTTGCCCTATATGAGGTTAGTGAGGATGACGTATTTGGCGCGCGAGTGACTTCCCTTGAACAGGGTAAACACGAGACTGCTTCGCCATTTCTGCATCATTTCACGACCTATCCGACATCGTGTGAGGTGTGGAAAATGGTACGATCGTGCTGTGTACGAAATTGTAGCAATGCCTGTTCATCTAGGAGTTTGTACGCCATCCCTGCTGTCATAAAAGGAAAGGGAAAGCAAACAGAAGAGATGACTGCCAGACGCAGAAGAGAGTGGATAGCACAACTTCAGTTAAAAAATGTCACCTTTGAAAGCACCTCCCGGCGAGAAGTTTGCTCAGATCATTTCGTGAGCGGTAAGTGGTACATCTCATAATCTTGAGTGTCATTATTTTTAAGTCGACGTTATTATGAACTTTGAATTTGGGCTACTTTGGTTAAAACTGAGCAGCAGATCAACAGACAAGCCATAGATGATAGTCACAGTCATAAGATTAAAATCCGAGATCTTATAATCTGTGTTAAAATTATAAGTTAATCTAATCCAATGCTATTTTTAATTTACCTGTGGGCATCTTCGCAGATCAAATTTATTTGAAATAAAAAACAGGCTCTAGCAATCTGTTTGCCAGGGACTTTTTTTAATCTTGTAAACTTGTACAGTAAGTTTAACTTTTTTTCTTGAATTTTTTTGTTATTAATATTACTAATTTATTGTATACACCAAGTTGTAAACTGCATTATCTTATGTTTTTTTAAATCTTTCCTCAGGAAAGCCTGCATATCTGTTTGATGTGAACTGCCCAAACTGGAAGCCTACGCTGAAACTGGGGCACACCGCAAGTGCAGCGAAGTCAGCTGATCCAAGCCGCTTTGAAAGGCATAAAAAGAGAATGCAAAACAAGATGGGGCATGTCTCAGTACTAGTCCAAGCTGGCCTAGCTTGTGAAATCACAACACAGGCAAGCTCAAAGATGCCTACATGAAATTAGCATGTTGGGCAGTGCTGGTTTGTCTGAAAGTGTTATAAGAAAGCTCACTTTTAGCCTAGTTTTTGTGAATGTATGAAGAGTGTGGTCATAGTAGATACAGGAAACATGAGCAAATGTGCATGTGATAACTCAATCAAGATGATGTTTGTCGTCTATTCTTTGAACACGTACATGTTCAGTAAAAAAAGACAGAAGATCCATTTCTAATGACACATCTAAGAT
Source organism: Theodoxus fluviatilis (assembly GCA_034096865.1). Lineage (NCBI taxonomy): Eukaryota > Metazoa > Mollusca > Gastropoda > Cycloneritida > Neritidae > Theodoxus > Theodoxus fluviatilis. The sequence goes on along the minus strand of JAWQFJ010000145.1, from coordinate 26,018 downwards.
CTTTTTAATGAATGGATTACACACACTCGCAAGCACCAGTAGTGCTTAGCACTTTCTTCCATCCACACATTAATAATATATAAACATGTACAGTACTAAAAGTAGCCTCTAATGCNNNGTGTAACACTTTCTCTGTTTCCCAAAACTCAATATTCCTAACACAAATGCAAATAACTCAACAACTATCAATTTTAGTGAGAAAAAAATTATTTGCTAGCAACATCGTTCAATACTAAATAAGTCACAGCAAGTTTGAAGTCAGCATGTGTTGAAGTTTGAGTTTGTGAGGCAAAGTTTCACTGATGGGTATTGAAATTGACCCTCTGCTCACCTCTGTACTTTTGACCAAATAGAAAGTTTAAGCATGTATAATGCCTTAACCTTCTTTGACTGAGACATCTTGACTGGTGATAGAGGCGTCGGTCTCTTTTCTCCATTCATTCTGTTGAAGTACAAGCCAACAACTTCTGGCAGCACTGCAACCCTAAACAGCCTAGTGACCTTGGGCAAGTTGACATCTCTCCAAACCTGGTCTGGAAACACTCGATTCACATGCTCTCCTTTCAAAGACCAAACAATAAAATCACAGAAAGCAAATCCAGTGACAAGCAACTGGCACTGCACCTGGTAATAGAAGGCATGGTCATGTCACAAACCAATTGAACAGTCAGCATTTACGCTCAAGCAGAAGTTCTGATCCTGTACCATCTCCTCCACAGTCTGAAACCGTTTTGTGTATGGGCATTTGACCTCAACGCAGCCTGTGCCGCAACATTTGCACTCAGTAACCGCATCTGGAGATGACAGGTAGAAGCCGCTGTTGCGACAGGTGAACTCATCGTGGCTCTTTCTTGCGTCAGTACAATGAACGCTCAAAGCTCGTGATTCGTTTTCTTTGCCCCACTGGATTGCTGGCACACGTTTTTTGGGGTCAAATCCTGGCTTCGCACCATCAGCGCATATCTCAGCTATTAATGTTTTGCCAGGTTGATCGGGATTAGTGTGGCATGCAGCATGCATGTTTGATGCAGTGATCCGCCCTTGCCTTGCTTGGAACCACACCTTTGATTGTGTTTGATCCCATGTTGACTCTTCCACCTCTTTGATTTGATTTTCTGTTGGCTTTGAAAGGACAATCTGCCTACAGTGTTCGAGCAGTTGATCCTTTCCTAGCTTCTCACAGGCTGGGTCATGCAAAGCCTTCATACTGGGGAAGGCTGGAAGATCAGGACAAGCGACAGGGTCTTCGGCCTTAAAATCAGTGCAATAATCAGGATGCACCTTCAGAATGCTTGGTGCCGTCTCTTTAGTAGAATGCATATTTAGCTTGGAAAAAAGGTTCTTCAGCTCCTCAGCAGATGGGGCACAGGCTGCAGCGGCTGGCACTTTCTTTTGGCGCAGGAGTGGAGCAGCTGCTCCGTCATCCGCCAGATACTTCTCCAGCCCTTCTTCTTGGCCTTTGAAGATGTGAAGTCAATTTGTGAGCTGGGGCTGGTTCCACTCCTGGAGAAAATAGGCGGAAATCATCATTATAAATTAAATTCACATTATGTAAAAATGGATAAAGAACAATGTGATTAGCTTACCATGGGACATATTTTTTAAAAACCTTTTCCCCTTTCAACTCTTATTTGCACCCCTTATAATTTATCTCACTTTTGATTACAAAGCCAGAATTACAGTACACCAGTACAGTAAGCTGGATAGCTCAGTTGGTAAGAGTGTTGCGCTGGTGTTCGGAAGGTAGTGGTTCAAACCCCAGAATGAAAATGTGTGCGTGTAATGTGTGCTGGCTATATCAGTTGTATATTTTTATCTAATTGAATGTTTTAACTTTTCTATTTTAACTGTCATGCACAGTGAGCTCGCCTGATCACTAGGTGAGGTACTGTGCATTTTATAAATGTTCAAATTAAATTGAATTGACCATACATAATTATTTATTTCATTACCAGGTGGTCTGCTGGTGTCTGTAAAATGGGACCTTACACAGTACACTGCGTGTCTGTTAAACTGTCTGATGTCTAGTATACCATTTATTATATTTTCTTTTCACGTCATTCTTTAGAATGTAGACATCATGATCGTATGAATTTATTCAGAAATCCTTTAAATTTAATCATCAAAACATCTAAAAGTTAGCAAGCATTTATGTATAGCATTCATAATACTAGCAGGAGATGTGACAAATGTCAATTATCAAGGGTAATTCTTGCCCATTAATTAAAAAAAACACTTTTATCTTTTACACCATGGGGCACCTTCCAGTATGCCTTTACACCTGTGCATGTGGGCCTCTCCTTCACCTGTAAGATAATAATAACCGTATTAACCTTAATAAAATATTAACTGAAATATTAACTTATCACACAAGTGCAGAATGGCAAGAGCAGAGATTCAGATTGTTTTAAGACATTGTGGGCCCAATGACCTATGGCTTAAGAAAATGAAACGTGAATTTTGAAAAAGCGGGTGTAAAGCATAACAGCATCGCACACCACTTCCAGCAAAATATAATTGTTCTCGCTAGTATGTAAGCCTACGCATAGCTTCATTTCATGAAAAGATCTGTAAATAAACAAGTGCATTTCACTATTTAGTTCATTTCATCATAAACATGGATGAAAACAATCAGCCTTAAATGAAGAGGGGCTTTAATTTTGGTTCTCTGCTTGTGTGGAACGTGCAAGCATACTGTGGTTTAGTGGTAATAATATTAATAATAATGCACTGATCCAAGCTACGACGCGCCAGCCATACACATTGACCCCTGCACGTCATTATTTTTTAAAAAGACGTCAATGGCACAAGCACGCCAATAACCTGAAGCTCTGCAAGATTTTAGACAGCTGAAAATTTTGAGTCCACATTTAATCTCTAGTAGTTGTATACCTCACAATACCCTATGACAATGGTTAATTTCATATTGACTAAATGATAGTAAAATTGAAAACTGTATACACTAACCTGTGCAAATGACTGCAACGCAAATGCAAGTGCAGGATTCTCCAACTCCTGCCATGCAGGTGCAATGTCCTGTCACAATCTCTTCATTGTGTGTGATCAGCCACGTCTGCAGCGGTTTCTCATTGAGCCGCTGTGAGTGGAGTACCTACAACAAAAATAGTTGTTACACTTTAATTACAGGTAGAAAAGGACGTTAAACCCCAAACAAACAAAGATGTGGGTCACTGAGACAGCCTAGTTGTAACAGTTACTCAAAGCAGCTGATAAATTTAGGGCAAAAGTTGTCAACTAATCGGTGCTTGTGCACCTAAAGTTACATTTCAACAATCCATCATACTTAGTGACAATGGTGAATATATTTTTTTTAGTTTTACCACACACACTCCCAATAATTTTTTCTGCATGATGCACAGCCTATTTTAAAAAATCAGAATGTGTAATGTACACTGATAGATCTACAAACACAAATTTGACAAATAACACAAATTGGACATCATAGGCCTTCTTCACTTTATATTACCACTACTACTACTTCTGACTAGTAATAGTAATACTACTGCTAGTGGCTACTACTTCTAGTCAATCACTCAGTTGGAAATGGCACTGAAGTACTCACTAACTCAGGTAGCACTACTACTACTTATGATGTGTCACTGACACACACAAAAATGTACATCAGCTTACCTTTGCTCTTACAACAGAGTGATCACACCCATCAGGTGTAAATGTTGCAAATCTCCCTCACCCATCCATCTACAAAATTATTGTAGGCCATGAGGCTTTTGTGCGCTCGAAATTCTTTCATCGTGTACTGTAGGCACTCACACCATACATGAAATAGTTTACAATCGCGATGTAATCCAGCGAAGGATAATCGTCAGGACTGGCCGACCATAATCGAGTTGGCACTTCATAAGGGTCGTTGCCATAAATGTACATTAATTTGGTGCTGTATCTCAGCTTTGCTGCGGCGTCAAGGCGTTCAAAATAACTTCGGTCTTTCTTCACTCCACGTTTACTCTTTTCCATCTTGTCTCGTGTTTACCCCGATCAAGGGAAGCACCTCTCGCAAACAGCGACCCTTACTAACCTAATTGCCCTATATTGATCGACATTCTGAGTGAAATAGATTTATTTCGCTGTCCCAGCTGGCCTACTCAAAAGTCAAAATCACAGTCGTCTCTGAAACAATGAATAATCAGAGTAAAAAACATTTTGTTTGTTTTGTTTTGTTCTTGCAGCACTTCAAAGATGGGCAACCTACACAAAAAAATCCCGATCCACTGTCTGCCAATCGATATGGAAGAGCAGAAACAGCAAGAAAGCCGACATGCAAGCGTCCGTCTTCGAGCAAACCTCAGTCTGCTTCCAGAAAAAAAAGAAAAATCAACACGGTAAGACCCATTCCAGTATTTTTGCACACACTCACACACACCTACACACACACACACACACACACACACACACACACACACACACACACACACACACCTACACACATACACACAAACACACCTACACACACACACACCTACACACACACACACACATACACACACACCTACACACACATACACACACACACACCTACACACACACACACACACACACCTACACACTCATACACACACACACCTACACACACACACACATACACACACCTACACACATGTTACAAGTCTAGTATTTCAGTGTAACAGGTGTAAACGTCACAAGACAAAACCACAGCCACCGGAGTTTTGATAATGTTACCCCCTCACGTGAGTGTTTCCACAGCATCACGCTAACTTGCCTGATTAATATTTTGTGTTGTAAACTTGTACCATAAGCTAGAACTATGTTTTCTTTGTGCACAGGCTGCTGATGCCACAGAGAAAGCTGAAGCAGATGCAGGTCAGCATACTACAGGTGACAAAGGCAGGGTAGCACCCAGTCTCTGTCAACAACAACAATCAACCCAAGTGAGTGACTGCGATCAAGGCACTGATAATGAAAGACCAACACAACATGACCATGGTACAAAAGAAGATGACATGTTCATTATTCCGAGCAGTAAAATTACGTGCAGCAATTGTGATCATAATGTCCAACTGACCCCGCAAGCCACAAAGTCACTCACTGCAAATATGTTCATGTCCTGCTTGCTTCAGTCGGATAAATCCAGGGTTTTTTTACCCGGGTGTCCCAACTGTTGACGCATTGAAATTTATATTCAGCTGGATGAAAAAGTCAGCTGAAGGGGTAACATTATGGGGGAGACAAAAGCGTAATTTATCTGTGAAGTTCAGAGTCCACACAACGTAAGATAACCATGTTTATGTGTATGGTGCTAACTTTGGTGCACCTTCTGAAGGGTTTCGACATGGACCACCTGGCTTTCTTGTTTGGGATTTCGCAAAGTCACGTCAGCAGGATATTCACTACTTGGGTGAATGTTATGCATCAGTGTATGAAACCATTGTTGCTGTGGCCAGATCAGACCTTGTCTTTGAAAAACCTGCCAGAGCCATTTAAAGAGTTCCCAAAGACAAGAGCAATAATTGACTGTACAGAGGTAAGGATTGAAAAGCCATTTAAGCCTGTTGCACAGAAACTGACATGGAGTTCATATAAGCACTCAAACACCGGGAAGATTTTGGTTGCGGTTATGCCTTCTGGTGCCATTACTTACGTCTCCAAGGTGTACGTTGGGTCAGTTTCGGACAAAGTCATTGTGCAAAAATGTGGGTTTTTACAGCATGTACAAGAAGGGGATGACATCATGGCTGACAGGGGGTTCAATATCCGCCAGCTTTTGCTGAAACGCAAGGAGACTTTGAACATCCCAGCATTTAGCAAGGGACAGACTCTGTCAGCCAAAGCAGTCCAGAGGTCAAGAAGAATTGGCTCTATTAGGATCCATCTGGAACATGCGATAGGCAGAATGAAGACATTCAAGATTTTAAGAGGAGTGATACCATGCAAGATGCGTCATTTAATTTACACCAAAAATTACTTCTATGGGTTTGTTAGATATACATTTGATCCTCTGAAAATTCCAAAAAATGTTGTGTGCTTACTTCACAGAGTACAGAGGTTCCCAAGACACCTCTAGTTCAAGTGGTGCAGTTGTTGGACCCAGAGACCAGCCAGACTACCTATGTCCCTGCGGACCTGCCAGACCTGGCTCCAAAGCCAAGCTCAGGACCGGACTGCAGGCAGCCTGTGTTGCCCAGCCCAGGTCCTGCCAGCAGAGAGAGGCTTGGCCCACAGGCCTGCCTGCCTGCCTGTGCTCCCTTCCCTGTGCTGCTGATTGGGCCTCGGGAAAAAAAGCTTCTGTCCCAGCTGTGTCCCTTGAAGGCTGAGTCCATTAAGAAAGAAGTGCATCGGTCCTCCCTTCAGCAAAACCTCAGTGTTGACTATGAAGAGCTGACTGTGCCTCCTGTTGCAGTGAAGAAGGAACCGATGGAAGAAGATGGATTTCAGAGCTATGACGAGAGAGGAGTGGCTTGGACTACACAGGAGAATGTAGCATCTCTAGTAGTAGTGAAGACAGAACCAGTGGATGAAGATGGTGGAACGCAGTGCTACAATGAGAGAGAAGTGGCTTGGCCTACACAAGAAAATGCAGCACCTTTAGTAGTAGTGAAAACAGAACAGTAGAGGAAGTTGGCAATGCTCAGTGCATTGAAGAGACAAAAGTACATAGGAAACGAAAGGCTCTCAGGATTGATTGGGTTGAAATATGATGAGAGGGAATTGGGGGGGGGGGGGGGGGGGGAGATTGGGGCATATTCAATGTGAAACTCACCCCCCCCCAAAAAAAAAAGAAGTCTTTCATTCCTGGTTTGCTATGAAAGTAATTTCCCTTGACCCCCACCACATCCGGACCCCCATCGGCTGTCTCTCGGCCCACCACCCCCACCACCCTACAAAGAACAGCCTATATCACTATATCATGTGTAGGAATATGTGTATCACACTGGAGTTCATCAGAGTTCGAGGAGATAAAAGTTGATAGATGAAAACATGTCTGATATTGACTCTTTGGACTAGTTTTGCAAAGATCAGTCCAATTTCCTCAAGGCCTCCCCTGGCAAAACTGCTTTGATTTGCTCACATTTCTAAGCCCTTGGGAAGAGAAAAAGCTTTAAAAGCAGGGTCACTAGGTCATATTTCCATGGTAGTAATAAAGTATTAATTTTGAAATTTTGTATCACAATAATTCAATTTCCAGATTGGCATTATTTGTCATTATTATTATTAGGCCCTGCTAGTGGTAGGCTAAATGACTGATGCCATTATGCCAAAATGAAACCCTGCATGTGTGCTGTTTATAAATGATTGATAAAGAATGTATTAAAATGCTACTTTAGAACATGACACATTCTGTGTTTTAGTGGATGTGTCTGTGGGAGTTTTGTGTGTGGGTGTGTGTGTGCAAAACTTGTGAAAAAAATTAGTTAGCAGCCGCTATTTGTAGGATTGTTCTGAAGGAACATATGCATGAAAACTATTTGAAATGTTTAAATATGGGGTTCAAAGGACATATTAGGTGTAAGAGATGATCTCTCATAGGCCTACCACAACAGGAGAAATCCACCAGCGCCGAATAATCATGAATGTGAGAACTCATTTTTTTACACTTTGCTCCTCAAAGTAACAATTATTTTCTTCCACCAATCTTCTAACTTGCATCATTTACAATCCAGGTCAAAAAGCGGCTGCCGACATATTTGTGTATAGGAATAAGACATTCTCAGACACAGTCACTTATTCACACACTTTGCATGGACTCAAAAACTATTGGTATTACTGGTTGCACACCTGCCCTTTTTATTTCAAATTTACAAAAGCTCAATGAAATGCACATTACATGCACATACATAGACCTTGTGGAACAAGAAGGGCAAAGCCCATACGACTCACAACCTTGACCTTTACATGACCTTGACCTTCAAGGTCAAGGTCAAACAACTAAACCTAGCAATGACATACACTAAGAAATGCTTTACACATTTTTCCTACCAAAACACATGTGGCCTTGAGTCAAGGTCATCCAAGGTCATGCAACACAAAGCTGTTAATGCAAGACATAGGAAGCACAATGGTGCTTATTGGCACTTTCTACCATGAGATATGGTCACTTTTAGTGGTTCACTACCCCATTTTGGTCACATTTCATAAGGGTCAAAGTGACCTTGACCTTGATGCTATGTGACCAAATGTGTCTCATGATGAAAGTATAACATGTGTACTACAATGTTATGAAGTTTGGAAGAGTTATCTTCCATAGTTCAGGGTCAACGTCACTTCATATGGATACAATCCAACTTTAAAGAGTTCCTGTGACCTTGACCTTGAAGCAAGGTCAAGTTACTGTGTATGTTTTTTGACGCCTTGTCATCTTACACCATCATGCCAAATTGAGTGTTGATAGACTTAATAGTCTCCTAGAAAAATCCAACGTTAAAGTTTTTTACGGATGAAAGAACGCCCGGACGCTCGGACGGATGACATGGGTGACCTAGTATGAAAGCTTAACATGTGTACTACAATGTTATGAAGTTTGGAAGAGTTATCTTCCATAGTTCAGGGTCAGGGTCACTTCAAAATATGTATACAATCCAACTTTAAAGAGCTCCTGTGACCTTGAAGCAAGGTCAATCAAACTGGTATAAAAAGATAGGGATTACTTTGCCCTATACATCATATATAGGTTAGGTATCCAATATCAAAAACTTCAGAGAAAATTGGGAAAATGTGAAAACTGGCTGTTTTTTAGACAACATTTATGGCCCCTGCGAAATCACTATAGATGTTTTTTGATGCCTTGTCATCATACACCATCATGCCAAATTGGGTGTTGATAGACTTAATAGTCTCCAAGAAAAATCCAATGTTAAAGTTTTTTACAGACGCCCGGACGCACGACACGGGTGAGTACATAGACTCACTTTTGCTTCGCATGTGAGTAAAAAAAAAATCTCCCTCTTGATTAACCTTTACTTGAAATCAGTTTACAAGCATAATCAAACACCTTGCATTCTCATCATACATGCAACTTGCATAGAGAAAAACGTCCCTTGACGCACATTTATTTCTACTTGAAGTCAGTCTACAAGCATAATCAAACACCTTACATTCTCATCATACATGCAACTTGCATGGACAAAAACATCCCTTGGCGCACATTTGATTGTACACAGATCTGTGTACACTCTTTTTCTGTCCAATTCTTCTGTTCGCTGCTCCCACTCATCTGCTGCCTTGCGCTTTCTGTCCTCGTCCCTCTTTCGCTGGCGTTTCTGTCTACTGAGCTGAGCTACTGTCTTCTTCTTGCTCCATTTGAAGACTGAGGGGACTGCAGTTTTCTTCAGGTTTCGTCGCCTTCTCTTCAGTCCTGAAAAAATCTAAATTTATATTCCTGTTTATACCTGTTAGCAAGGCTGGCCAAATGTCTGAGGATCTCGGGAGAAATGTTGCTCGTAACTCACTGAAATCTATGAGCAATATGGGTTTTGTAGGCTATCAGTAAACCAACTACCTAGTGCACATAAATTTGTATTCGCAATTTGGCGAGTAGCATCCAGGCTTTTACTCGCTAAAACTAAAAACTACTTGCATTTTGCTCATTGCGAGCATATTTGGCCAGCTCTGTGTTGGATGTGCACTGTCTAATGCTCTTTTCCCACTTTATATTAAAGAACAAGGGCAAGATTTTTTTAGGCCCATTACAAAAAACCCAAAGATGTACTTTACACACACAAAATCCAACAAGCCTTTCAATGTGTAAACTACATGCACACATGTAAACCCTACACTGTCTTCAGTGAGTAGAAAAAGGTGTGTTGTGTGCATGCTTTTCATGTTTTACCCGCACCACTCTTCCAAATGATGTACAGATTAATGTACATACCATCTACAGGGCCGGACCAAATGAGTTGTGGGGAGGGGGTTCCTTTTTGGTTGGGGGGGACAAATCAGCGAAGTGGCGAAGCCACGAGCGCGCGCCTGCGACGCGCAAACTAGGGGGGTCCGGGGGCATGCCCCCCCGTAATTTTTTTGAAAAGCAGTTAAAATCTGTGCAATCTGGTGCATTCTGGGCCTTGTTTTGAGGGGTAAGAGCAGCATTGTTTTTGGAGACACACACAAAAAATATATTTAAAAAAAAAAACTCAAACCAAGGTACATGCTTTTTCTAGGGGGGGGGGGGGGGGGGTGTGTGTTCCGGAACCCCTGGAACCCCCCCCTGGGTCCGGCCCTGATCTACTGTGAGTTCCTTGTTGCGATAATCCGAGTCCAAGAAGTTCCGATGGCAAACGATGCTGTGCTTCGTAGGTTGAAACTTTTTTCTTCAGTTCTCCTGTTTCTTCGACTATCGACTGTTCCGCGTCTAACAGCATGCGTCCAAGCCCTCTTTCGCTCCTCATCTTGTGGAAACAAATGACCACCACGCCTTGAACATCCAGGAACACAACAACACCCACTCAGCATATTAATTTTTGGAAGAGGTTCCGTAGCCGTATGGCCTCGTACTGTTACCCAGCTGCGTGGTTGGATATATCAATAACGGATGAAGCTTTATATTCTAACTCCATCCCATGTTTGACTCTCAACGGGTGGTCCCTACGCCCTAACTCCAGGGCCCGCCGCTGATGTTGGACACAAACGTGACAAAAGGCTTGTTCAGGAGGCGAAGCGCTGCACAGCGCTGCATGTGATTCACTCCTAAACAGCAATTTTGGAGCGTGATTCACTCAGCGCTGAGCAGCGCTCTGCATCACCGATCCGAGGTGATTCAGACGATTTTGAATCATTTTCAAAATGGCGTCTTCGATCCCGCACTGGCCGTCAATGCGTAAAATACGAGTCGCAGAACGTCGTCTGCTCAAGCCTCTTGGAACAGACGCGCCGCCAAGTGGCGGCAAGGGAGATATTTTCCAAAAAGATCGACCATTATTCCACTCCGAAGCATGCAGATCTCTGTTCTACTGTAAGGGAGGCAACTCTAAACTCTTGGTGTGACCAAAAATTGGTGTGACCGAGATGAAGCTGCTCTTCGATTTCTCCGTTTACCCCTTCCGCAGCCTCGACATTGTTTCATCGATTACTGCCGCACCTCTGCGCTTGGAGGTGACAGCTGTGGCATCAGGCAGGGTTCCGTTAGAGACCATATCGTAGAGCAGCACGCAGTGGCACAGACCACAGTCGTGACAGTGCATATGGCCTTGAATCTATGGTAACGGGTAGAGGCACTTTGACAATCGCCAACAATCGCCGACAATCACCAACAATCGACAACAATCGACAACAATCGACAACAATCGCCAACAATCGCCGACCACCACCAACAAGATTTCACCAACAATCGATCGAATGTATTACATTAATATTTTCTTTAAGAGAGAGAGACAGACAGACAGACAGACAGACAGACAGACAGACAGACAGACAGACAGACAGACAGACAGACAGACAGACAGACAGACAGACAGAGAGAGACAGAGACACAGAGAGAGAGAGAGAGACAGAGACAGACAGACAAACAGACAGACAGAGACAGACAGACAGACAGAGACAGACAGAGAGAGAGAGACAGAGACAGAAAGACAGACAGACAGACAGAGACAGACAGACAGACAGACAGACAGACAGACAGACAGACAGAGAGAGAGAGAGAGGGAGGGAGGCTGATCCTCAAAAATATTGTCCAAAAACACACAAACACACACAGTAGTAAGCTACTATAAAGGGAATAGGGAGAGATAAATTTATTAATTCCATTTTCCTGTTTACATTAATTATTGTACCTGAAAAAACAAACTATGAAAATATATTTTTAAAATCTTTGTCACAGATCAACACGTTTGCGTTTATTTAGTTCCTGATCCTCAAAAATATTGTCCAAAAACACACAAACACACAAACACACACAGTAGTAAGCTACTATAAAGGGAATAGGGAGATATAAATTTATTAAATCCTTTTTCCTGTTTACATTAATTATTGTACCTGAAAAAACAAACTATGAAAATATATTTTTTTAAATCTTTGTCACAGATCAACACGTTTGCATTTATTTAGTCATTTTAGCCCATTTTCTTTCCTAATCCATTGCATAGCAGCGTCCGTCATTCACATTCGCACTTAGGAGAGAGGGAGAGTGCATGTGTGTGTTATGACGGGAGATAAATTAGTTGTACATTGCCATCTCTTTTCTGGAAAACTGCCATTGTCAGAGATTACACTGCGACGGGGACTTTTACAGGATTCTTGGCACCTTGCTGCTCTTCGTCCTTTCACTGCATTTTCTTTTCCTCCGGGTTTCTTGCCTCGCGCGGGTGTGGCGTTGACGGTGAGACTCGCATGCCCACATTCGGACGTCACAGTTCCTGTGACTGGGACTGGTTTGAGGAGTTTCCTGACGACGGTCGTCCTCCCCACAGTGTCAAGGCCAATCCATTTCTGTGATGTCATCTGCAGATGTCGGTATAGTGGCGCCAAGCGGTATTCACGGCCGTGCCCATCACAGCCCGCGATACGTCTGAGCCAACGCAAAGTCTCTCAGCTTCCCCACCAGACTTGGGAGTAATTGTGGCTTCTAATCCACTAACTGCTTCAAGACGTGATTCATACTCTCGGCATTGTTGTTCGTCCACGGGACACTGTCCTCAGAAAGACGTTTGTCCCAGCGCAGCTTGATGAACTTGTCAAGGAGTTTTTGACTGACTCTCTCCAGGTACTGTTTGTCATCTGGTGGCCACTGCAGCATAAGTTCATCTTTCTTCACGTCAAAGGCGATGATGTCCTCCGCAGCTGCAAGTCCATGTCTTCCAAAGATGGCTTCTACAAGGGTATTGCGCCTTTGCGTGCCCATGCCGACTTTGTCACGGAGGTGGCGCACAGTGTTGTCCTTCAAATGCTTTGTGCACAAGGCTTGGTGACAATCATGGAACACGGCATGCACGGCATTCGTCATTGCTTTTTCATCGTCGCTCCCAACCACTAAGTTTGAGAAGTTTGTTCCAGGCATAGCTGCGGCGACCACGGAGAAGAAATGGTGAAAGGACTGGTATGTCGAACTCCCATGCAGGAAAACTGGACCCATGAAAATAGGATGACTGTCCTTGGATCGACGGAAAAGAGCCAGATGTTTGTATACCATCACAGTCACATGTACTTCCCCAAGATTGAAAGTCTTGTCAACCCCCAACACTGCCCGTCCGCTTGCACAAAATGCTTTGATGTTGTTGATTTGGTCTTCTGTGAATAGAATGACTGACGGAGACAATGATGTCCCACTAACTCGGAAGTTAAGGTTCTGTATGAAGCCTTTGTATCTTTCAACCTGTGAAGACAGTTCCAGAAGTTGGTCTGCCAGATTTTGTCTTTTTCCTCTGGAATCAAAAGGGTCATCTTTTCGCCGCTCTCGTGCCTGTTTCCTCCGCAATTGCATCTTGTCTCTGGGCTGATCAGTGACATCTCGTGGCTCAGACTCCGTTATCAGTTTGTTGTATACAACAGTTGGCTTCAGATGCCGCATTTCCGCAATTCTGTCCATGGTTTGCTGAGATGTCCTGATGTATCCCGCCCCTTCACCGGTCTTGCAGTTTCCGTGCAATGGGGTGATCCCCGGGAAGTGTCCACAGTACTCCGCCATCGCCAGTTTCAGTCACGCTGGATTGATGAACGTTGATGGCGCAGCCTCCACCCAGGTTATTCTTCGTTTGTATCCAGAATCTGCTTTCAATCGTGCATAATACCTTGCAATGACTACAATCTCATCTTCACGCGGTTGTGGTTCTAATGGTGTGTACTGTCTAACTCGTTTGACTACCCCCGTTTTCGTTTCTTTGCAGTATTGGCCTTTGTACATCCAGATCTTCACCAGATCGCCATCTGCAGAACTAATCCGGTAATAGTATTTTGATGTTGTTGTGTCTGTCCACGCTCCACAATCGTCATAGAAGTCACTTTTCTTCTTTGCATCCCTCTTTGAAACATTTTGGCTGTTGTGTAACATGAAAGCAACATTGTTCTTTGGTCCAGATGGTATTGTGCCCAACGCCTTGCCCAAGCCGTCCCTGAAATGCTGCAAGATGGTGTCCGTTCCCAAGAATCCGCTGCAAAGAGTGATGCCACCTGCCAAGTCACCGTCATGTATAGGTTGGACACAGTCACCGTCACGTCCATTGTCGTTGTCACTGTCATTGTCACCAAGATGGTCAGCGTCACGTCCATTGTCGTTGTCACTGTCATTGTCACCACGATGGTCAGCGTCACGTCCATTGTCGTTGTCACTGTCATTGTCACCACGATGGTCAGCGTAACGTCCATTGTCGTTGTCACTGTCATTGTCACCAAGGTGGTCAGCATCACGTCCATTGTCATTGTCACTGTCATTGTCACCACGATGGTCACTGTCACGTCCATTGTCATTGTCACTGTCAATCTCACTGTCATTGTCACCGTGATGGTCAGCGTCACGTCCACTGTCATTGTCACTGTCGCTATCATTGTCAACATCAGGCACACTATCATTGTCAACGTCACTGTCACTGCCATTGTCAAGTGAAGAGTCACTGTTGTCTTTCCTTGCAGTCAGGTCAAGCACAACGGATCGATAGGTACGCAAGCTCTAAAACAGAAAAGACACACATAAAAAACATACACACAAACATGACCCACACAAACACGCACACAAACATGACCCACACAAACACGCACACAAACATGACCCACACAAACACGCACACAAACATGACCCACACAAACACGCACACAAACATGACCCACACAAACACACACACAAACATGACCCACACAAACACGCACACAACCATGCACACAACCATGCACACAAACATGCCCCACACAAACATGCACACAAACACGCAAACACACACGCACTCACTGTTGAAAGCTGTAGCTGTTGTACAGTCACCTACATCACCCACACATGTAATCTTGGTTAGTCTGAAGGCCAATACATAACAAAGAGGAAAAAACACATTTCTTTTTAATGCCGTGGTCGACCCACAAACACAAACACTCACACACACACACACACACACACACACACACACACACACACACACACACACACACACACACACACTTACCTGTGTGTCCATCTTTCGCACGCGGCACATTCGATGCTGCTCGGTTTCTTGGTGCACCGTTTGGCGCACACTGTGCATGGATATTTGATCGGCATTTGTGGTTGTTACTCAGTGACACTAGCAATAAAGATGCCGCCTAAAACGACATAGAAAGTAAAATGGACCAATGCCCAATAGACAGTTGAACTAATGGCGCAGCGGTTTGGGTAACAGCATTTATCACACTGGTGATTTATGACTTTAACTCACATCTGACTGACTTGTCAACACACTGACACGCACACAAGTCAGTGAATAGTTGTTCGTGTTTAATGACAACTCACAATGTACAGATGAGGATGGCAAATAAACAAGTAATATTATTTTGTCAATAACTTGTAAACACACACGCACTCACACACAAAAGCAAACTCAAAGAATAACATGCCAAGTGAATAGTTGTTCACGTTTAACTATTCGTTTATTCTCCACGGATTTTGTGACAGGAGTTATAGTTCCCGAGTAATTAAGCTGTCTCTCTCTGTCTGTCTCTGTCTCTCTCTGTCTCTCTCTGTCTCTCTCTCTCTCTCTCTCTCTCTCTCTCTCTCTCTCTCTCTCTCTCTTAAAAAAAAAGAATGTAATATATTTGATTGTTGGCGATTGCTTGGTCAATAACAAAATAATTGGCGATTGTTGGCGATTGTCGGCGATTGTTGGCGATTGTCAAAGTGCCTCTACCGATGGTAACTTCAACACTGTCCACGGGTGTCGTTCGTCGAGTTGCGTGATCGGTCATTGCATATACATGCGGTCACTTTGCAGTCTGCCTGCGAACTTTTGCCATTCTTTTGTCTCATTGACTCATTGCCAGTGAATTCCAGGCAGAGCACGTTCGTTGGTGTGGCCTCAGTCAAAGATTATTTTTGCCTCAGTGCTTTGCTTCTGTTTTGATCATGGTAGGCCCTATTCGCCGTGTTGCGTTTGTGAAGTTTTGAATTAGGCCTACATAAATTTGTCATAAACAAATCAACTGACGGGCAGCATTGGATGTGTTGTGAATATTCTAGATCATGCTCGAGTGTCGCGGCACGGATGGTTTTGTATATCGGTCAGGTCATTGACCATTCTGTAAACCCGAGTCAGTAGTTCGCCGGTCATTGCCTTGACCCGCGACCGAATTAGAGATTGCGGAACCTAGAGTTATGTATATAAAGAGCGACAAAGCGAGAGAGAGACAGACACGAGCAGCAGATGCGACAGAGTTAAGGTGAGAACTCAACTTTGTAAGGAGCGAGTCCTCTGCGACACTGTGCGAGTACGACGACGAATTGCTGTTGGCTGATTTTCACCACTGTGTTGCGATCAGTGCGTGAATAAAGTTTATCGAAAACGACCACCAGTGTTTGTAACTTCGATTTCCCAGCGCAAGCTAGGAGAACCCCCGCACAACAAGAGAAGAGTGCAACAGATGTATCAAGGTCTATAGAGGACTCCTTGCTCGAATCGATGACTGTGCTCCTCACAAGACAGTATATATGACCACTTTCAACTACATGGGCCAGCGATGGTCTTCTTTCGACGATGTCATTCGTAGTAAATGAATTTGTATGTATTAGTCTTGTTTTCGCTTAAATCACAATTTTCGCACGTCAATCAGACTTGCGCGTGTGGGCCACACGAAGGCAGTACAGAACCAAAGATCCTATAATATGGTCTTTAATGACAGAACCCTGCAGATATTGCATTGATTCAGTTTCTTCCCCAGAGCTTGAAGCTTAAGAAATTTCTGAGATTACTGTATTTTCATCCATCTTAATACAACATAGACCATCTGTTCTATTCGTGACCACGTATGTTCACTTTATTTTTCCACGATGATTACCGATCATTAGACAGACAACCATACTGTGTTTGCTGTATGTACTGTGAATGTGATTACTGCAGATGGCCACACTCAGGATGCAGTGCTTGCTGAGGCAGTGTAGCGTGGAAAATAGTAACCCGTGGAAAACAGTGACGGAAGTCATCGCAGAGTTATCTGCGAGGGACGTGCTTTATGCAATTTACCGCTCCTGCACCTGTTCTTCGCATGGAATATATTCCGACAAACGACGCATTAGTTGCTTTACGAGGTTTTGGTGCATTTGTGTAGTTTAACACATGATGTAGCGTTCAAAAAAGTTTTTCCCCGTGTAAAGCCGTCTCCCCTGCCGGAAATAATATGGGAGTCACCTCCCTGTAGTCTGTTTGTAGTCTGGTTTTATAAAACGCGACCGTTGACTGACTTGGCACGCCCGGGGAGTTATGCTAAGATCCGGCCGCGTAAATATATCTGCGTTTTGTGACAAACGTCTTGCTCGGCGGTACTGTACTCCATGCACCTTAACGGTGCGCGTGATTCGGGTGTAATCTTAAGCTAAACGACGTTCCGAATGTTTCCGACTTAGACCATTTCAGCAGCGCCAATAAACGTCGTTTAGCTTAAGATTACACCCGAATCACGCGCACCGTTAAGGTGCATGGAGTACAGTACCGCCGAGCAAGACGTTTGTCACAAAACGCAGATATATTTACGCGGCCGGATCTTAGCATAACTCCCCGGGCGTGCCAAGTCAGTCAGGCGGAGTGGCGGGTGCCGTCTCTTTTTAGAGTTGAATTTTCAGAAAATCCCTCGCAGATAACTCTGCGATGACTTCCGACACTGTTTTCCACGGGTTACTATTTTCCATGCTACAGGCAGACATATCGGAGGGTGGGGCAAGTTTCTTGTTCCTCCCCATCACTGCCTCCTTCCTCAGGGCTGCCCCCTAGTCGTCCTCTTTCCTTGCTGCACCAGCAGGCCTATGTGGATGGGAAATGGACTTCTGCCCTGTCTGGGAAAACCTTTCAAGGTGAGATAGAGAGATTCCAAAGCTTCTATATATCCTAGTTTGACTGGTCACCTTTGGGTTAACCATAGGCAACCAGAAGCAAGTCAAGCAAATAAGTCTCCAAAACATGATAAGCTTTTTTTTTTAAATCATACATTTGACCCTTTCTGTATGGTTTCCTCTACTTCTGTACAAATGATTGATGCATGCAGAATAAAAGGCTGTACTCTCTTTCTAGGATGTATTACCAACCACTAGTTTTTCTTTAGGCTGTTATACACTGGTCCGCAAAAGTTAAGGGCCGGTACGAAAATTTGCTATAAAAGCTGAACAAGTAAATATTGAGTAACCATATACATATGCTCGGAAAGGACATTTATTCTTCTTTATGATCCCGTTTACAGATCACGATTATCTTAACTCAGCGCTGCGCAGCTGGGCGTCAAAGTGAGTACCCCCCGAAAATGAACTTGCAAAACGACTTTTTCCGTTTCTTAAATTCATAAAATAATCAGATGCAACAGTATTTTGTAAAACTAAACGTCCAACGATAGCCCAACCATTTATCTTTAAGACAACATGCGTTTTGAAGAGAAAGCAAAAAGGGTGTGTCTTCTACGGGCTTTGAAAGACAGAAGGCGTTAACACGTTTTGCAGGCAAAAACGCTGGTTTTTAAGGCATTTTTTCTCGGGTGACAGTGCGGTATTGTCCATATCTCAGTATGTTTACAAGATACAGCAATGAAACTTGGCAGCCATACAAATACGTCTTTTGTTTAGACGCTCACCAAAAATTATGTCAATACCTTAAAAGCGCAAGTGTCTACAAGCATCTTAAGGCGGTACTTTAAGGTCGGCGCCTAAACAAAAGTTATGAATGGGAAAAAGTTGGGCTTCTGCTTGCACATAAACAACGTTTTAAGGTACCTACGTCTTAAATTTTATTAACTTCAAACCATGGGCTGAGCGCATGGACAAGTTTGAAATCGGGATAATGTTTTTTTCGTTTCATGATAGAGACTCGTTCTTTATGCTTTGTTAAAGTCAGACAACTCTTCCCCTAAACATTGTCAGATGTAAACATTGAGTTTAACTCTGTCCATGCGCTCAGCCCGTGGTTCGAAGTTAATAAAATTTAAGACGTAGGTACCTTGAAACGTTATTTATGTGCATGCAGAAGCCCAACTTTTTCCCATTCATAACTTTTGTTTCAGCGCCGACCTTAAAGTACCGCCTTAAGATGCTTGTAGACACTTGCACTTTTAAGGTATTGACATAATTTTTGGTGAGCGTCTAAACAAAAGACGTATTTTTATGGCTGCCAAGATTCATTGCTGTATCTTGTAAACACGCTGAGATATGGACAATACCGCACTGTCACGCGAGAAAAAAGGCCATAAAACCAGCGTTTTTGCCTGCAAAACGTGTTAACGCCTCCTGTCTTTTAAAGCCCGTAGAAGACACACCCTTTTTGCTTTCTCTTCAAAACGCATGTTGTCTTAAAGATAAATGGTTGGGCTATCGTTGGACGTTTAGTTTTACAAAATACTGTTGCATCTGATTATTTTATGAATTTAAGAAACGGGAAAAAGTCGTTTTGCAAGTTCATTTTCGGGGGGTACTCACTTTGACGCCCAGCTGCGCAGCGCTGAGTTAAGATAATCGTGATCTGTAAACGGGATCATAAAGAAGAATGAATGTCCTTTCCGAGCATATGTATATGGTTACTCAATATTTACTTGTTCAGCTTTTATAGCAAATTTTCGTACCCGCCCTTTACTTTTGTGGACCGGTGTATATTCAAAGTATTTCTGTGTAGCTAGTGGTAGTAATAGTAGGTGATGTAATGTTACATCACATGACTGCAAAGGGAGATGTAAAAAGTGCATTGGATTTGGTTGCAATGGGTTGAGTTCATTCACTTGTTTGGTCTTATCTTTGCCTCTGAATCTCTCAGTGTGTGTGTGTGTGTGTGTGTGTGTGTGTGTGTGTGTGTGTGTGTGTGTGTGTGTGTGTGTGTGTGTGTGTGTCCCCCTCCCCTGCCCCTCCTCTCTCTCTCTCTCTCTCTCTCTCTCTCTCTCTCTCTCTCTCTCTGTATGTATCAATCTTGGCTCTTTTTCACTCTTTCCTTCTTCTTATTTTCCCACTGTCTTTTGACTTTGTGTGTGTGTATGTTTGTGTGTGTGGTGTTGCAGTGCGAAACCCCGCCGACAACAGTGTGATAGCAGAAGTGCCAGACATGGATGAAAAGGACACCCAGCATGCCATAGAGACTGCCTACCGCACCTTCTACACATGGAGAAACACCACAGCGAAGGTATGTAGCAGTCATAGAAATCTGCAAGTTGTAGCATTGACTAGAAAGTACTTGGAGAGCACAAACATCTGCCAAGGAAACCACAACACCATAGCTTGTTCAGGAGGTGCAGCACTGCGAAGCGCTGCACAACGCTGCACATGTTTCACTCCAGAACAGCAGTTTTGGGGCGTGATTCACTCAGCGCTGTGCATCACAGAAAAGCACGCATCCGAGATGATTCACGCGATTTTCAAAATGGCGTCATCGATCCCGCACTGGCCGTCGATGCGTAAATAATTCTCAGAAACATCATTTTGGGACTGGAACGGGCTTTATTTGCCCCAATTGCTCTGTGTGCGCGAGTAATGGCATTATGGGTGACACAGTACGTAGTGGACTTTATTCATGCAGAATACATTTAAACGTGCATAAACGATGTCTTTGGCAAAGATAACCATCATAATTATTTTCTTTAGCGTCTAGCAACACAACATGCGGAGCAGAAGATTTACCTCCCTTTAACAAGTGAACCGCTGAGCTAAATCTGTAGGCGTTCATGAGAGGCAAAGAGCGCTCAATTGCCAACATGAAGCGCTCATGCAGCGCTTCATACTCCTGAACAAGCCTAATATGACATTATTCAGGCAGTGTGTTCTGCTGGCTGGACCTGAGTCTACATGATAGTTTTAGCACTGCTAGTGGTTCATGGAAGTGCACATGCAGTGCGGCCTGTATACTCACTGGCAACGTAGGTTTTTCAAGCATTTTCAAAAATCTAACAAAAATAGAAAGCCATGAAATAATGACAAAAGCTATATATCAAATAAAAGATATTTATTCACTTAATTCAAACAATTCATGATCAAAATGTTTCAATGTGCATGATTTGAGTTATATCTACTGAAATAATGCATGTAATCAGCAAAAAAAAAAAAAAAAGTTCAAAAATCGTCAGTCAAGTTGCAAGAATTGAAAAATGCTGGAATGGTGCCTTCAAAAAAAAAAAATCTGAAATGCAAAAACAATGCCAATATATTTACCTATATTCTGATAGCATTTGCAATATAAAAAAGGCACCTAGAAAAGAAAAATCACTATATAAATTGATAGATTTTCACGGAAAAGTAGTTGTCGGCCATTTTTGCAAAACATATGGTGTTCACATAAAAAATTCACTGATTCAAACTCCCCTCAAAAGAAATCATAAAGAAAGGTAACTCACTGTGGAAAAGTGGTCCCTACATAATTCTAAACTGGAGTTGCCTCCCTTAGACCATTCGTGAAAATACAGGAATGTTTTGTAGGCAACGCCCCATATGGGGCGTTACATTGCCAGAGAGGTAATTACGTTGTTCCGCCCAACTTGTGAACATTAGTTTATAATGCTTTACAGCAGTTGTACGGATGGCTGGTCTTCCATGATCTGTTTAATTCAGACAGCATGTTCTGCTAGCCAGGCCTGACATTACAGAGTCTATAGTGCCTGTTAGTGGTCTCAGAGTGTGGAATGCATATGTAATCTTGCAGCTATGGCACTGCATTGGCTTAGTGCCTAGGGCCTAGGGCCTAGGCAATAGAATTTCTCTTTCTGGTTGACATTCATTCCAAAACATGATAACAGATGACTGCCACAGTTTAATGGATCGTTCCTTCAGTGAAACCCTGACCTTGTAACATGTTTCATCAGAATCTGTTTTGAACTTTTTGAGTCAATGAAGTAACGAATAAACAACTGAGGGAAAAACATCACCTCCTTGGTGGAGGTAAACAGACAATGCAAGGCATTTTTGGGGGTTGCTTGTTGAAGGAAAGACATGTTGAATTGAAACTAGTAAACTTAGGCATGAGAATTGGGATAAAACAAAAAGCTCTACATTTCAACTAAAATGTCTCCTTAAAATAAAAATGTTTTTGTTTTAATGAATGACTGAGAACTGTGCTGTACATTGTTTGTTTTATTGAGAAGTGTGGTTGTCAGGCAGTAATCTGGACGTAGACTTGGAATTTAAGTTGTGGTATATCAGACTACTTGCATGACTTTATATGGAGAAAATGACTATGGACAATACATCTGGAGTAAACAAAGCCCTGAGGGTACTTATCACTGTGGGTTCGGGGTAAGAATTGAGCCACTGCATCTCCCTATGCAGTTTGTAAGAGGCAAATAACAAGGAACACCGTTACTCTATTTGCGTTTACTCTAAACTGCCCTAGTGATTTTCGTGCTTAATGGCCTTACATAGCCTATAAAGGCTGATAGGCTGCAAAACGCTATCTATCCATCCATCAACTTGAGGGTGATTTTCCTTGCATACTTACTACCTCTGTATGCTTCACAGCTACCAGACAAGCTATGGTTGAACAGTTATGCAGACCTGCCAAATGCTACGCCTATGCTACGCTTTTGACATGCTGGCTACGCTGCTACGCTCGTCCGTAAAAACTACGCTTTTCCTGCGTGCTTGAACTTTTGACCCTGATGGAGAATTCCCCCCCCCCCACCTCCTCCCCCCCCCCCCCCCCCCGCTTTCACGCCGCCGGTCCAGCTTATCACGCCGCCTTCACAGCTTTATCTCTTCCCCCCCCCCCCCGCTTTCACGCCGCCGGTTCAGCTGATCGCGCCGCCTCCCCCCCCCCCCCCCCCCCCCAACCCCCGCTACGCCTATTTCTTCAATGCTACTCCAAATAGCTCTGGATGCTACTCTTTGGCATGATGGTGGGTTGGCAGGTCTGGTTATGTATTGGCTCTACATGAATAAGACCCTTTAGAGTCCCAAAGACATCTGTGCATGATTTTTACTTACAAGGAGGGTATTGCAGTAGCTTTTCTTGACTGTCACATAAAGTATTTTGACTGTGTTGAATACATTTTCATCACATGGAACACTTGCTTTGTGCCTTTGTCCTGGGATAGAAACCAGAAAGATACATTCTGCTGTTACACAAGTAAAGCTTTCCTAGAGTCAGTGAAGTTTTTAATTAGATCTTCAAGTAGTGCATTGTCATTAATGAAAACATCATCTAGTAGTGAGTGTTCTGCAGTTACAAACTATCATATCATTGGTTTGTTAGTTTCTGGCTGACCCTAAGGTGGAATGGAAATGACCCAAAGTGTACTCAGGACATTAACCTACTGATGAGCTGTATGCTGCTGTGATATGCTTTCCTCTCAGTGCATCTTGCTGCTAGAATGTTAGTTTTTTTTAAGCTTCCCTGAATGGCTCAGATTAAGTGTTAAGCATGCTACGTGTTAGACGCATATTGTGATTATATATTTCTTTTTGGATCAGCCTTGTTGGAATTAAGGAAATTACGTGTAGTTGAAAATTTAGTATGTGAATAGTAGAGCAGTTAAAAATCTCATAGGAAAGGACTTCTGTGTATGACCAAAACTTCATAGACTTAAGCTTATATTCCCAGCAGAGTGCTTACAATTTTATAATGGTTTTGTTAACATATGGAGTTTGAGATACATGACCATGCATGATAAAACTGATAATGAGTCAAAAAGGACACAATTAGATTCATCTATCACGAAATCAGTTTTGAATGCAAAATCCAGAAAAAAGCATGCCAATTCCACTCATGATTGATCATTTACTTTTGTGTAAGATACAGGAAAAAGAACATGACTTAGCCCCCCTTGTGACTTCTGGGTGTTTTCACAAAAAGTTAGTTGGGGACATTGGCCTGGTTGCCATGCACAATCGCATGTGGATGCATATCACCAGATTTGTGTAATGGTCACCACTTATAAGCAACGTGTTATGATGCATTGAATGAACAAGACTGAGACCATTATTGAGCAGCTCAGTTTTTTCATCACAGACACAATTTATAATTATAGTTATCCCAAACTGATCATTCTGAATGCTGGCCATAGTGGCCATGTTTGTGCTGACCCAGTGCCCTTGATGCAGGAAAGGTCTGCCATCCTTCGTTCCTTCTTCAACCTCTGCCACCAGCACAAGAAAGAGCTAGCACTGCTCCTGACCACAGAGATGGTGAGTGAGTGTGACTGAGCAAGATGTGCTGACTGGCAGACTGATGATGGATGTAATGACTGAGACCAGTGATGCAGATTGACTGACCAAATATGGTGAGAGACTGACCAGAAATTTTGAGAGACTGACTGACTGAAGATGTTGATTGATTGACCAAAGAAGGTGACTGACTGACCGAAGATATTTTTACTGACTGAATGAAGATGTTCAGTGACTGACTGACTGACTGAAGATGTTGACTGACTGACTGACTGTCTGACTGACTGACTGACTGACTGAAGATGTTGACTAACTGACTGACCAAAGATACTGACTGACTTGCCAAAGGTTTTGAGTGAGTGACTGACAGAACAAACAATTTTGAGTGACTGACAGAGAACAGATTTTGAGAAACTATTGACCAAAGATAGTCAGTGACTGATCAAAAAAGGTGAGTGATTGACCTTGTAAGTAAATGTTTGAAAAAGTGAGGATTAACTGACCAGTTGATGTCTACATATATTAATGATAACCTGACATCGAACCTCTTGGTACTGATGTGAAAAATAGACAAAGTTCATTTCTCTCAGTGCATGCTGCAGTATCAGCTCTTCAACCATAGCTGAATGAGATGAAAAATGCTGAGAAAGGTTTTACAGATGACTGGTAATGAGAATAATTTTTACTGCATGCTTTTACAAACTTGAATGTACACACTATATGTGATGGTTGTTGTTGCTGAAGATTATATGTCCTAAAAACTGCAGAGCATCATATAAATGCTGAACTAAGGCCTTGTCTATTTGACTGTGCAGGGCAAGACTCTGGCAGAAGCAGAGACAGAACTTACCTATGGCAACTCCTTCATCGAGTGGTACTCTGAGGAGGCCAGGCGTGTGTATGGTGACATTGTTTCTTCCCCTGTCCCCAGCAAACGCATGCTGCTCCTGAAGCAGCCCATTGGAGTGGCAGGAATGATCACTCCTGTAAGTCTTGATTGGTTGATGTCTAGAATTCTCTAGTTTTGCCTGCATCTGCATGATTCTGCTGATGCTTCCACTCCCCCTCCACCTGCTGTTCATTCAGATTCCCATCTGCTTTCTTATCCTCCTTCTCTGCATCTCCCACCTCTTCCACACTCTCAACCTCCTCTGTTCTCTCATGCAGTGTTGCTGAGTAGTTAGTGTGCTAGACCTGCAGTCACTTGCTGCTACTGGGTGTGGCATTCGAAGCAGCGCGGATCATAGAGTTGCGTCATTGAGCAAGGTGCATTGCTCACAATGCTTCTCCCCACCCAGGAGTAAAACGGGTACCCGTGAGGGCTGAGATGGACAACCGTGAAGGCTAACTTTGGAGCATCCATTCACAGCTTGGTCACATGCTCCCCATGAAGTTGAGATGATGCTGGCATGAGAAATTGAGTACCCTGTTGACCAGGGGGCATCAATGTGCAGTTTGAGCATCCATCAATGGGTGGAAAGTCACAGTATAAACAAGAGCACATTTACCTTTACCATTGTATGTCTCTTTTCCTCTCATCTGCATATATGCTATCTTTCTTCTGCACTGCCTTGCCTCCTGTTGCTGCATTCTCTCACACAGGCACAAGTCCTGGTCATCCACTGCAGACCGGAAGTCTCCCACTGTAGTGAATCTGTGTGCCACTGGATGAGGACTCCCCAGTCTGAGAGTGGGATTACCCCAGTGCATTGATTTTTCCACTATAAACTTCCTATGAATATCAAAGTGTCATTGTACCTTGTTATCTTTAAAGCAGCTCTTATATGTTATTTACTTGTGGATCATCATGCCTAAC
>JAWQFJ010000144.1:33849-43831 GCA_034096865.1 Theodoxus fluviatilis | reverse complement strand
TTGATGGCAAATACTGAACTATTTCCTCAGATGTAGTTAGAGCCAGTGCAGCTAAGGAACAGTTCTGCAGTGCCAGCTAGAGAGCATTTTCGTGGTCAAATACTTGTATACTGAATGACTGGGATGGTCCACGCGTGCGTGCACGAGTGCGCTCGCTCTTGTGGGTGTTGTCTCCTCCTCCTCCTCCTCCTCCTCCTCCTCCTCCTCCTCCTCCTCCTCCTCCTCCTCCTCCTCCTCCTCCTCCTCCTCCTCCTCCTCCTCCTCCTCCTCCTCCTCCTCCTCCTCCTCCTCCTCCTCCTCCTCCTCCTCCTCCTCCTCCTCCTCCTCCTCCTCCTCCTCCTCCTCCTCCTCCTTTATACCTAACGTTGCTGCTGTTGTTTCCCTCTCGTCCTCCTCAGAGACAAGCACTCCATAAACCTCCTCCTCCTCCTTCTGCTGTTGCTGCCGCCGCCGCTGCTGCTGTTGCTCCTGCTGCTACTGTCTCCTCCAGATCTTTTCTCCTCCTTTCTCCTCTTCCTTTCTCCTCCTCCTACCTCCTCTTCCCCCTCCGCCTCCTCCATCCTTCTTCTTCCTCCTTCTTCCTCCTCCTCCCTTTCCCTTTTCTCCTCTTCCTCCTCTTTTATACCTACTGTTGCTGCTGCTGTTTCCCTCTCATCCTCCTCAGAGACAAGCACTCCAAACCTGCACAAACACTGTCACAATTCGAATGCACAGAGTAACGATGTCGGTGTATTGGATCTCTACAGTCATCTGGTGCACATTGCACAGTACGTGCACCTGTCCAATACACCTGGTCTCAGGAAGTGCAGGGTTACAGAACGATCAATACGCACACCATGCTTGAATCCTTGAATTATGCCATATAAACTGATGTCTCCATAGCAGAAGAGTAATAAATGACAGCTCCTATTTAGAGCCTCTCCATCTATACCAAGCCTTGAGGATCACTTCAGTTCTTCGCATGTGGAACGGAAGCTTTGTGACACATGATGAGATATGTAGACCGAAAAAAACAAACCCTAACAGTTCCACAGAACTCACAAATATTTTGAGAAATTCCATATTTTCCATTGGGAGCTAAGTTGCAATTACTTCAATTAAATGTTCGTGTAATTATGTGGGTTTTTTTTAACAGCACAAGCAATTAAGTAACGTCGTTACAGCATAGCACAGATGCACGAAAGGGCCTACAACTCCATGGCCCGTATTCACAACGGCGATTTATCAGCGATTTATTTTAACTCCGATTTATCTCTAAACTCAGACGATTCCAACTGCCTGTTCCGCTCTCCCTTGGCTGGAAACCAGTATATATAGCAAAGCGCAACCTAGGATCCTCTGACGAGCGTACCTTATCTAACCGATCAAAATAACGCGGAGCTAGGAGATAAATCGAGTGTTAAAATATAAATCGCCGTAGTGAATACGGGCCCATGTGTATACAAACAAGGCAATAAATGATGCGGCACGCAAACCGATCCTCAGGGAGGAGAATAATTTCCGTTACATGTCGTGATCAGTGCAATGTCACTTCAAAGAGACCGACTTGAGTCATGCAGGTTTATTGTCGACTACCTGTTGTTTTGTTACGTTGACGTGCGTGCGTGCGTGCGTGTGTGTGTGTGTGTGTGTGTGTGTGTGTGTGTGTGTGTGTGTGTGTGTGTGTGTGTGTGTGTGTTTTACAGTCCGACCCTTTGTCCTATTTTCTGTGTTGTTTGAAATGCGAGGTTTGGCGGGAATTACGGTCTGACCTTTGTTCTATTTCTGTGTTGTTTGAAATGCGAGGGTTGGCGGGAATTACAGTCTGACCTTTGTCCTATTTTCTGTGTTGTTTGAAATGCGAGGTTTGGCGGGAATTGCGGTCTGACCTTTGTCCTAGTTTCTGTGTTATTTGAAATGCGAGGTTTGGCGGGAACAAGCTGAGACATTGATGAGGCAGTGATGGTTAAAAAAAAGAAGAAAAAAAAGAGGCAGTGATGGTTTGATTGGTTGGGGGTAGTCACGTGTGCACTGTGAGGGATGCTTCCCTGATGATTTGATTGAATGAGTGTGGTCACGTGTGCACTATGGGTGACGCTTCCCGGCCGGAGGCATTTGAAAGTTAAACCAGTGTGCTCCGAGCATAACGTCGTGAAGAGACGTGGGTGAAGCCGCTCCATGTTGCAGTGGGACATGTTAATGAAATCCTTCAAGTCCTCTCCCCCGACCATCTGAACTGCTGTATTAAGAACAGTATCCTTCGTTGAATGAAAGAACAAGCTTCGCCGGATCGTGAGGCCGTTTCGTCGTATGGAGAATTTTCTCTCAGTCGGTGCGGAACGCTGGCTGAGTGCAAACCTAGATCCACACAGGTACTTGTGTCATATGTGTGTGGATATAAGATACCTCGAGTATCTATGGCCTTTCTAACCTCTCCTTCCAAGGTGTAGCCTTAAGAGAGAGAGAGTGTGTGTTGGTCTGAGTGGACAGCGTTTTTTTGGGCAAAAGTTCGTCAGTGAAGCATTCGAGAATAGGCGTCGCCCATCTGCTTGAAACGTAACTTTGGGGTCAATTTCGTTGTTGGTTCAGAGGAAGCAATCCTCTACGTTTCAGTCAGAGGGTAGACTGATGGAATTGATTGACGTTTTTATTCATTTGCCTCGAATTTGATCTTTATTCATGATTCAGTTTCATTAAAGAAAATCCTTAACGAACATTGTGTCACGTCATGCAAGTGTGAGAAGAGTGAGTGAATTATTTATCCCCCCTCCACTTGTGATACCCCTAGACAAGAAAACAAGAACAATTTGAGAATTGTGTAAATGAAGGTGGAGGAAGGTGATAGTGTGTGTGCGCGCGCGTGTGTGCCTCTATCTGTGTGAGTGTGTGCGTATGTGTTTATGCGCGTCCGCGCGCATGCATGCATGCGTGCCTATACATGCATGTGTAGGCCTATATGAGTCAGTGCGGCGTGTGCAGGTGTGTGTGTGTGTGTGTGTGTGCGTGTGTGTGTATGTATGTGTGTGTGTGCGTGCGTGTGTGTGTGTGTGTGTGTGAGAGAGAGAGAGAGAGAGAGTGTGAGAGAGAGAGAGAGAGAGAGAGAGAGAGAGAGTGAGAGAGAGTGAGAGAGAAAGGCGAGAGAGAGAGAGAGAGTGAGAGAGAGAGAGAGAGGAAGGAGAGAGAGAGAAAGGAGAGAGAGAGAGAGGGGGAGGGAGAGAGAGAGAGAGAGAGAGAGAGAGAGAGAAAGAGAGGGAGAGAAAGAGAGAGAGAGAAAGAGAGAGAGAGAGAGAGAAAGAGAGAGAGAGAAAGAGAGAGAGATTGATTTCTTTATTGCGGCCGACGTCCCATCAAGAAGATGAGACTTACATTTCTGTATACGTACATAAAAGCAGAACATGTTATGTACATACGTAAAGTTAGTACAGTAATGAAATAACACTTTAAGATATCACATAATTCAAGTAAAAAACTGCACACTCGCACAGTAATGTAAATATAAATGGCTGATGGTGAACAGTTTAGAGAGTTAAATGATCAGTAAGAGGAGACGCATGACTCATAGCGCTCAAAACATTTCAGTCTGGTAGATGATACCTTAACACCTTATATAATACACGAATCGTGGTTAACTTCGCATCATTGTATAATCATTGGCAGTGTACTTGGTGCATCACAAAATATACGATTTGTCTGCATGACATGATGTACATTCATTGAGAACACTACATATGATAATTATCGGAGTTTGTTGCGCGCGCGCGCGCGCGCACACACACACACACACACACACACACACACACACACACACACACACAGAGAGAGAGAGAGAGAGAGAGAGAGAGAGAGAGAGAGAGAGAGAGAGAGAGGGAGAGAGAGAGACTTTAACTTTGACTTTTTATTGTCTTTAGGCCAACCGCCCATTACAATTTTGCATGAGAGATTACAGATTGCCGAATCATATGATACATAATCTACTGCAGTTTTCCTTTTGACGATTTATAGCATAGTGGATATACATAGCCACGTTTCTTAATATTATCATATTTGTAGTGGACATCAATTGGAAAATATTTATTCCTGCATTCATACGTTGTCCGAGGTTTTTTTTTTTAAGTCATCATAGTCGACAAAGGGGACATTTCGGGTTATTGCTCAGTGGAGTAAAACGGTGCTATTTTTCTTTAGGTTGTTGACACCAAACCTAAATTTTGAATAAGCATCACGAGAGAGAGAGAGAGAGAGAGAGAGAGAGAGAGAGAGAGAGAGAGAGAGAGAGAGAGAGAGAGGGAGAGAGAGAGAGAGAAACGCACGAAACATTTATTGCATAGGCCTCGGGCCTGTTGCAATTACAAACGCGCGAGAAACATTAATAAAACCCTTTACAAAACTGGTAGGCCTATAATTGCCAGTCTTGTTTTGATCTCGGAGCGTGAAACAGAGCCAGAGTCTCAAGCAATTAAAGCAAAGCACCGCGAATGATTTTTTCCGTGCTGCCCGCCTTGGTGGCAGCTGTCTCAAGGTCGGTCTTTCACCTCCCTCTCTGATGCTGCGCCCTGGGTCACTGGCTGAAGTTGCACCTGGCAGACGAACTTCGTGGAGTTGTTCTGGAGGTGTAGATCTCTGTCTGACGCTGACCCGAGTCTGAGATGGAAGTTCAGTTGCACGACCTAGCTGCTCCTTGTGTTCCTCGGATGGCATTTCTTGTGAGGAGAGTGCGAGACTCGACCTGACTGACGCGTTAATACAGCGCAGTTCGTGGAGAACTTCGAACCCTGAAGCCGCTTGGAAAACCTTTTTCATTTACTGGTGTGCTGTCGGAGCAGGCTGGTAAAGAACGGTGCACTGTTAAACCATCACCCGTGTCAGAATCTTTTGTCTCAGCTGTTTCTGTGCACTTGCCTAATTCTTCGTGCTATCAATTGCCGGGAGGTCACAGGTCAAACGCAATATTTCCCTCTCTGCTGTCACTGTGTGGTCGGATTCAAGTACGACTTCGGGAACAGCACCAGGATTATTACGAACTTCAAGCAGCGCGTCAGAAGGGTAAGTCATCGACATGTTTCTTGACTCACGGTGTAGTTGAGCTCGCTGCCTGTCCCGACTTAATTGCGCTGGAGGTTTTCTCTTCCACGCTCCTTGAGTGTGTGTGTGTGTGTGTGTGTGTGTGTGTGTGTGTGAGAGAGAGAGAGAGAGAGAGAGAGAGAGAGAGAGATTTAAAATGTACAACCATATACACATGTTACAAAGTGACTCAGAAGCCAGAAGGATTTAGTTACAACAGCTAGGTACTGTAAAAATCTTTATGTATATTTTATCGTACTTAAACTGCAGTCTGTAGCTGCTTGAGCATATTTAATACAACATCATACATAAAACATCATTCGGTCAAGGTAGATTGTTCTTTGTTAGCGTGGTAGTTTGTTTCACCTCCTTTTCGTATTTACTGTCCGTTCACATTGTCAGGAGGATGTTCTAATTTCTCGAGACGCATTTTATACACATAACTAGATGGTTTACCCGTCTCCACCTTTTCCCATCTCCACCTGTTCCCGTCTCCACCTGTTCCCGTGTCCACCTGTTCCCGTGTCCACCTTTTCCCGTGTCCACCTTTTCCCGTGTCCACCTTTTTCCGTCTCCACCTTTTCCCGTCTCCACCTTTTCCATTTCCCTCTCCCCCTAAATAACCGTACCGTGATGAGATGAGCGAGCTCGGATCCGTAAAACCTCGTGCAGCACGAACCACACGTTGGAGCCGAGTTGCCTCCTTTTACCCTCTCACACAGCACACGTTGGAGCCGAGTTGCCTCCCTTTGCCAACAGTCCCATGACTAAAAAGTTCCAGAGGGAATATCTCTGGAACGGTCGGAGGTACGCCTTCCAAAACGCGACGACTAGCCCCATCCAGTCACGGGGGAGTGACATGCCAAATTTCGCGGAGATCCGTGCACGGGCAGCCGAACGCATAGACCGGATGGATATCTGGATAGACAGAAACCGTTTGGGTTTTATATATATAGATATACATACATTGTGACATCATGTGTTTCTTTTTTTTGGTCACATCCATCCATTAGCTGTGCCTCATATCAATATTTTAACTTCTGTATATGTTTCAGAATATATTTCTTTCTGAGGTCATTGTATACATGGCAGGCCAACAGAAAATGAAGTTCATCCTCAGTTTCCTTGCAGAATGGACACGAGAGAGAGAGAGAGAGAGAGAGAGAGAGAGAGAGAGAGAGAGAGAGAGAGAGAGAGAGAGAGACGAACGAACGGTTTATTTGTTAGGCTGCGGGCCTATCACAACTTACAATATTGAATCATCTGCAACAGCAATCTTTACATCATCTGGTCTTCGCTTACATGCATAGTACATGTACATAGCCAATGAACGTATTGTAATGAAGTCCTGTGTGGACAATAAGGTTCCCAGTTCTTCTCTTGTGTAGGTGTTACTGAGCATTGAGGTATATCTCTGTCTCAAGTCTTCATACACTGGACAAGCAAGGAGAAAGTGCACTTCATATTCAACTTCCTCTCTGCAAGCGGGGCATATATATACTTTATCTGAACCATCGTTGTAATATCTAAGTTTATGGATATACAGTTCACTAAATCCTGCCCGGAAGCTGATAAAGACATCTCTAAAGGTTATTTTTTATCTTGAGCAAACAAATACTTTTCTTTCATCCAAATAAGTTTGATTATCCTATAAAATGTGTAACTATCACTATTTTCCAAGACCATGGTCCACTCAGCTTTAAAATCTAATATCACACGTCTTTTTAGTTCTCCATTGAAATCATGCTCATTTGTTACATTTTGATTTTCCCATACTTGTCCAAAATCATATTTGAGAGAGAGAGAGAGAGAGAGAGAGAGAGAGAGAGAGAGAGAGAGAGAGGGAGAGAGAGAGAGGGAGAGATAGAGAGAGAGATAGAGAGATAGAGAGAGAGAGAGAGAGAGAGAGAGAGAGGGAGAGAGAGAGAGAATGGCCGAATGAATGAATAATGACTGCATGAATGAATGAATGCAAGCGCTTGTGTACACTCAAGCTAGCAAGACGCGTGGTGCTCACAGGCAAGCTGAAGGTTGAACTTCTCCATTCGGTCGTCGATGGAGGAAGTTTAGCCATCAAAGGAAGACAAGCGCGTAAGCTGGACCATTCTTTGGCTTATTGGCGTTGTCTCCCTTGACCCAAAACCGCTTGCTCTAGTACCATAGCTGCAAAGGGAGGTAACGCCCTAGCGATTTGCAGGACTGACGACAATATTTGAATTCCTGAGAGATTGCGTCTGCTACGAGCCCCAATTCCAACAGTTTCTTTCATGGAGAGATTGGATGAAACTGCGGTGGATAATCATCGTAATCATGCGGGATTTGACAACTTTTAAGCGTCCTGAAATAATCAAAGACTTTTTGAATAGATTAACGCAATTTTTAATGTCAGAAAAGCGATGATATCAAACGATGGAGTTATGATCCCTTAAAATAAACAACAACTGCATCATCACCTCTACCGCCGCCACCAACACTGCCACTACCAGCACCACCAACACCGCCGCCGCCGCGATCACCACCAGCAGAACCACTACCACCACCACAACCGCTACAATCACCACCATCACCACTACCACTACCATTACTATCACCACAACCATCACCAACACCACCACCATCACCACCACCGCCACCACCACCGCCACCGCCACCATCACCGCCAAAACCGCCACCGCCACCGCCACCGCCACCACCACCACCACCACCACCACCACCACCACCACCACCACTATCATCACCATCATCACCACCACCATCATCACCACCACCATCATCACCACCACCATCATCATCATCACCATCACCACCATCACCACCAACATCACCACCACCATCACCATCATCACCACAACGACTGCCACCACCACACCCACCACCATCACCACCACTATCACCCCCCCCCCCCCCACCATCACGTCACCACCACCACCACCATCACCACCACCACCACCATCATCACACCACCACCACCACCACACCACCACCACCCACCACCACCACCACCACCACCACCACCACCACCACCACCACCACCACCACCACCACCACCACCACCCCCTCCCACTTCTATTTTCAACACCTATATCACCGCCACTATGAGCGTGAAAGCACCCCGGAAAAAAATGTACCAGAGGTATCGCTATCAATGTTCTCAACGTTTGCTATCATTTATCAAGGTTTTTGTTTTGGTTTGTTTTCTTTCCTCTCCTGAATCGTATGTTGTGAAGGTGCTGAAATGTTCTAGAACACCACGGTACCTTTAGATTATACGCCAGTCCTCTCCACAAGTACGTTCCTAGTTACGTTACGTAGCCAGTGGGCTGTAGCTCATTGATGTGTCGTGTGACGTCATTTTCGCGCGGCTTTGAGACGTGTGGTCTGTTCTCGTTGTTCTCGAAGGTTCTAGAAGCCTGTAAAAATGTAGGCCTACATGTGTATATAGGGCGTGAGAGCAGACATGAGAGGGAGAGAGAGAGAGTGCGAGCGAGTGATAAAAAAGATGAGAGTGAGATAATACAGGTGAATGTGAAAAGTCCTCCTTCCTAAGGAGTAATCGAGTCTTCCGCGATCCAGTGTCGAGAGTGAAGAGACAGTGAACGCCTGACAGAAGACACGTGCAAGAGCGCAGATAACAGAGATTGTATCCTCACGGGATCGAGCAGAGATTGAAATTATTACGAGAATGCTGATTACTGATCGTATCGATGTGTATCGACCAGTGCGTGAATAAAGGTTGTTCGAAAACGACCACCGGCTTTTTTTTACTTTGACTTCTAAACGCAAGCTAAGAGAAAGCCCATATGGACGCAAGCTAAGAGAAAGCCCATATGGACGCAAGCTAAGAGAAAGCCCATATGGACGCAAGCTAAGAGAAAGCCCATAGCGACGCAAGCTAAGAGAAAGCCCATATCGACGCAAGCTAAGAGAAAGCCCATAGCGACGCAAGCTAAGAGAAAGCCCATAGCGACGCATGCTAAGAGAAAGCCCATAGCGACAGGAGCTTACGAAGGAGACAAGTCGCTGCACCTGCTGAATTCCTTCATTGTCGAGATGGCAGCAAGGCCGTTGAAAACACGAGGAAGACGTAAAAGCAGGGGAAATGTCATTTTGCCAGGCGTCCAAGAACCGAGAAAATGTCCATCGATTAAGCCCGTCAGTATTTCCTCTGTGACATTTCCGTCTCTTGATTCACCTGCCCATCTTCTCTGAATACGTAACTTCCAGGATGGAAACTGCGCAGTTTCTTTACCTCTTGTTTCTCGGTCTCAAGCAAGCAAAAATACACAAAGAGGGACCAAACAGACAAAGAAATCAATCCATCCTGTCAAAAATAAATTCGTTTAGAGGACAGAACCGTAAATTTTACTTGCCTGAAAACAACACACAAACACACACACCAGACACACATGCAGACACACAACAAGACAGCCATATAGACACACGGACAGACAGAGATACAAATACGGAGAGAAACTACTCACATATAGAGCGCCGACTTTCAGAGATTCACACAGTCAGGGAAAAAGACTGACACAC
Organism: Theodoxus fluviatilis; assembly: GCA_034096865.1. Classification (NCBI taxonomy): domain Eukaryota; kingdom Metazoa; phylum Mollusca; class Gastropoda; order Cycloneritida; family Neritidae; genus Theodoxus; species Theodoxus fluviatilis. Next base: position 34,255 of record JAWQFJ010000144.1, on the reverse strand, counting down.
AGAGAGACACGTAGACAGAGAGACTTATAGACACAAACGCAGAGAACCACACAGATGCACAGTCAGGCAGACAGAGATACAAAGACAGACAGTTTATTAGTTATAGTGAATCCGTCAGATCGCAAGTGAATCATTTCGTGGAAGACAGAGGATTTAATTGTATATGCATTAATCATACTATCTCCTCCCTTCACTTTCTCTCTTCTTTTGTTCCCTGTAGTCTGACACAGTGGTGCCAGTACGTCTATAGAATGTCAGTGCAAATCCATTCCACGCAGTACCGACTGAGGTGAATGCGTGACAAGCACTGATCGACCACAGGCACTTATAATTAGCGGCCCAGCTCGGCAGCACTGTTCCCAATTCCAGACCAGCCATTGTAGTCCTACAGACGGTGGGTCATTTA
>JAWQFJ010000144.1:17500-25000 GCA_034096865.1 Theodoxus fluviatilis | reverse complement strand
GAAATGTGCGCGACGGACAACCAATCAAATATGACATATCCTCCTCCTCCTCCTCCTCCTCCTCCTCCTCCTCCTCCTCCTCCTCCTCCTCCTCCTCCTCCTCCTCCTCCTCCTCCTCCTCCTCCTCCTCCTCCTCCTCCTCCTCCTCCTCATCATCATCATCATCATCATCATCATCATCATCATCATCATCATCATCATCATCATCATCATCATCATCATCATCATCATCATCTTAGCCGTCATCATCATCTTCGACGTCATCATCATCTTCGCCGTCATCATCATCGTCATCATCATCTTCGCCGTCATCATCATCGCCATCATCATCATAGTCATTATCATCATCATCATCATCATCATCATCATCATCATCATCATCATCATCATCATCATAGTCATCATTATCATAATCATCATCATCATCATCATCATCACCATCATCATCATCATCATCATCATCATCATCATCATCATCATCATCATCATCATCATCATCATCATCATCATCATCATCATCATCATCATCGCTTGTCTAGCACTTGCTTCGACAGTCGATAGAGTCGCTCGCAAAGCGAGTAATTTGTAGCAAATGCTAAACAAATTAGTAATCAGATGTTGATGAAGAGCTTCCAGCTTTGGGCGTGATGTCCGATTCTGAGGCAGGGCATTCCAGACGAGAGGCCCAGCATTGGAAAGCGCACTCTGTCTCTGAGCGTGTTGCACAGACGCGAGGAAAACCAAGATCCTGCGAGGAATAGGCCGGTATCAACATGTGTCAACATGGTGAAAGCGGGTACGCAGGCAGTGGAAATGCTGCTTGGGGCTGGCTGTGCGGGTGCTGCTGGAGCAGGCCCCGAAAACACAAAGGCCGCAGCATTTCAGCTGATGCGTGAGGCATGCGATTCTTGACACATGCTGACATCGGCCTATGCCTCGCGGGATCTTGGTTTTCCTCGCGTCTATGCAACGCGGCCCAAATCTGCTCTCGGTTACTTGCTGACGATTCGCTTCCACTGTGAAATGATGACAGCTGCTAGAAAAAAAAGCGCTGGCAAGATTAATCTATATCAGTATAGCCAGGCAGTTACGGATGAAATCCAATCATGCGTCTACGTCTGCAAGTGATGAGGTATTTTCGATTTGTGTACATGTAATCCGCCTTCATCGAAATTGAGATGTTAGTTATGCAATATAACTTTATGCATCATTCACGTCACGTTGAAAATTGCCTCGCGTCATGGCCACACCATGGTTTATTCTACTTGATCAAGACATACGATTCTCGGGGAACCTAAGAAAATGGAAATGCCTTCGTATTGGATGGCGTACGTTCCACGCTATGATTTACTTGCCACTTTGTACGGGTATCAGTGGCAGTTATTCGAGTACGGCCGTATTTACCAAGTCGGGTAAGAGATGGGCATGATTGATATTTCCATTCATGAAAAGGACTCGACTGCTGCCACAAAACTATTCATGGAGTAAGCGAATAAACGTCAATGTTCAGTATTGACTTTGAATGTGAAATTGCTGTCGCCAATTACTGTGCAGCCAAGCCTAGTAACAGGAGAGTAAAGTAGTTAACTAATTAATTGGGGAAGAGAGTAGTTTCCTGCCAATTATAATATAAATGTTGTTGTCTCCGTACTTTTATGCACATATCTAGTTGACTTATTGATGTCAGGATAGCACGAAAGGCTGGTGAGTTGTTCCCTATTGAGGGAAGACATCTGCTAAAAGACATCCCCCCCACCCACCCCCCACCCCCACCCCCCACCCCGCCGCCCCCAATCCTGAACTTAGCAATGAATAAATAATTGCTGCTCAAGCGATCGTCTGCTACTTTTTCAGCAAGGGAGATAACTTCAGCCGCCAATAACTCGCAAACGGCACCAGAAATAGAAGTTGTTGTTTTTTCTACTCAACTGTGAAGGAACTTTCTTTCCTTATTTAAAAAAACAGACAGCATAGAGGGGTGTAATGACATAATTGTCACTGCATTTTTGATAATATGTTGCAGACGGTTGTGAAGCTACTCATACATACAAGGAAACAAATAATCCGAATCACATGAGGAAGGCAGTATTATACATCATCAAACACACACACACACACACACACACACACACACACACACACACACACACACACACACACACACACACACACACACACGCACACATGCACACTTACTCGGGGGGGGGGGGGGGGGTTGGGGGCGCGAAGACGGCCATGAATTCAATGTCGCTGGTTGAGATATGAGGGGTCTGTAGGCGGCTGGTGAGGCATTTCCGGGCTCGAAAGGCTCTCCTGCATGTTGGGCTCACATGGGGGGATGAGGCAGTACGGGTGCTGGCAGCTCTGGCTTTCTGCAATTCCCCTTTTCTGTCTCCTGCTGCAACCCTCCTCCCCTCCGCGACCCACGAGCCTGCAGTCATCCTGCCATGCCAGGAGGGGTGATCTTGTGCCAGTGACTCACTCACAGGCGTCCACGTTCATCTCCAAGGCTTTGATGGAGCTTTTCAGGAGGTCTTTAAATTGCTTTTCCCCCCACCAGCTCGCTTTCCCCTTTCCCTACAACAGCTGCTTTGGCAGTGGATTGTCTGGCACCCGCGCTACATGCCCTGTCCACTTTGCCAGGGTCTTTCACATGAGAGTACGGATGCTGGGGATACCGGCCCGCTTCAGGACTTCTGAGTCAGAGATCCTGTCCTGCCACTTGATTTGTAAGAGCCTGCGGAAGCAGCGCGAGTGAAAGTAGGGCACAACCATGAACAAAGAGGACGTCCCTGAAGTCTCCTTCACCTTTGTAAGGCGTGTATGCTGGAGTTGTAAAATCTCTCATCGGTTCTGTATTGGACGTGAATGTCATCAGCGCTGTCCCTGAAGGCGTCCACCAGCATGGCTGAAAACAGTATGCTGAAGAGTATGGCGGCAAGAACACAGCTTTACTTGACGCCATGTGTCACCGGGAAGGCAATGGAGGCTGCTCCATCACCCAGGACTTAGACCATCGTGCCATGTGGAGTTCTCGGACAATCCCGATGAATCTGCTTGGGCACCCGCGTTTCTCCATAATCCTCCACTGGCCTTCTCTGCTGGCAGTGTCGAAGTCGACAGAGGTTCGGAATGAGGAGCTGTGCAACCCTGGAATTTCTCCTGGAGTTGGTGTGCAGCAAAGATAATGTAAAAATCTCCACGGGTAGTGCGGAAACCACATTGACTCTCTGGGAGCAGACATTGCTTTGGTGTTTGAGGAGTCTGTTGAGGAGGATGCAGACAAGAATCTTTCCAGTTATGGACAGGAGGAAGAACCTCCTGTGGTTGTTGCAGACTTGGCGATTGTCTCTTCTTTTGTAGATGTGGACAATGGTCGCATCTGTGAAGTCCTCGAGGGTTTCTCTTCATTTCACACACACACGCACATGCGCACGCACACGTACTCACACGCACACACGCACACACACTCACACACACACACGTTTACTCCCACTTGTTATACAAATCACAAGGAAAATAAACAACAGTGCAGACAGGACAACTACATTTATAAATGTAGAGGTCATTCCTTAAAGATCGACAAAGTGACAACACCATATTCTGAGGATATGTGAAAGAAATGTATTGAAATAACTTGCATTCACTCTAATCTCGGATGGCCATTTTGTTCAGATCACAGTGCAGGAAATCCTGAGGGATCATTCTTGTTTTGAGCTTTCACATGCTCGTCTTACTTGTTGACACTTCTGCAAAATCCAGTCTATTTTGATATACAGTTTTAGTTTACAACAACAATATTCCATTTCGAGTCGTGCATTTTGATTTGAACTATTCCTGATTGTTGCTGCTGCTGTAAGAGCAGTATTTTTACATTAACACGAGGCGTAGCCATGTACACTTGGGGTCGTCACTTTTTCCCATTTTCCGCTCCCCGTCTGCTTCGTCCAGGTTTTGCAGGCATGAAGACATGTGTGCATGTCGCTTGGCCGTGAATTATCGACGTTGTGCTGTGTGTTCATATAGCATGTTGTGGTGTGTGGTAGGTTTTGCGCGCGCGCGTTATGTGCCTGGTGTGTTTGTGCGATGTGTGTGCGTGCGTGCGTTCTAGTGCGTGTGTGTGTGCGTTGTGCTGTGTGTGTGTCTATGTGTATACATGTGTGTGTGCGCGCACACACACATGTATGTATGTTGTGTGTTACGCATGGTGTGTTGGCGTTTGCGGTTCTGTGTGTGTGTGTGTGTGGTTGTGTGTGTAGTCGTGTGTGTGTGTGTGTGTGTGTGAATGTGCTGGAAAAGTATGGGGGGGGGTGGGCGGGGGGTTGGGGCGGGAATTTGGGGTTTTTGGGTGTTTTGGGGGTTGGGGCGGGGTTTTTTTGGGGGGCGTGGGGGATTGTGGTGGGGGGGGGGGGGGTTTTTGCGGCATCCTGGCAGGTTGGGGGAGTATAGTCACTGGTTCTGGGTATGGGCGTGGGGGGTGTGTGGGTGGGAGAAGGGGCGGGGGGGGGGCGGGCGGGGGTGGGGTGGGTGGCTGTCGGGGAGTGGTGTGTTGTTTGTTGGGGTTGGGGGGGGGCGGGGTTGGGCAGAGGGGGGATGTTTGGGGGGGTGTGGGGGGGGGCGGGGGGGGGGGGGGGAGGGGGGGGGGGGGGGGGGGGGTGGGGGGGGGGGGGAGGTGGTGGGGGGGGGGGGGGGGGGGCCTGGGGGAGGGGGGGGGGGGGGGGGGGTGGGGGGGGGGGGGGGGGGGGGGGGGGGGGGGGGGGGGGTGGGGGGGGGGGGGGGGTACGCGCATATACACGCGCATGGATATGTGTGCGTTGTGTTTGTTTAGATATTGTAGCTGTGTGAGATGTGTGGTGTTATAGCACGTGCTTAGGTGCGTCGTCCAGTGTGTGTGTAAAGGTATGTTGCGTTATGTTATGGTGTGCGTTGTGGCTTTAGCTTTGGCTGATAAGCACGTCGAAATTGTTGGTAAAGATGTTGTATGTACGTACGAATGCGTAGAAAGTAAAACAGCTTAAAAAAGTGTGGCGTTCCTGTACTATGGTCTTTGCCAGCCTGTTCTTATGTGAAGCCGTCGATCTAAAAAAAACGACCATTACCAAATGCTCGAGTTGTTTGCCGATTCGTAAACAGCTCCTGCGTCTGCGTCAATGTGGTTAGCCATCGGGTGAAGTAAAAAAAAGACGCCTTTGGATGGAAATCGCACCTCAGTATCCTACGAACGGACGGACGTGGGGGACCCCTTGTTTGTTTGTCATGGATATGTTTGTACATGATGATTGGTACCTTGATACCACTGTGGGCAGTAAACGAGGATCTCTCTTGATACATGTGGCGGTAACGAGGATCTCTCTTGATACATGTGGCGGTAACGAGGATCTCTCTTGATACATGTGGCGGTAACGAGGATCTCTCTTGATACATGTGGCGGTAACGAGGATCTCTCTTGATACATGTGGCGGTAACGAGGATCTCTCTTGATACATGTGGCGGTAACGAGGATCTCTCTTGATACATGTGATGGTAACGAGGATCTCTCTTGATACATGTGGCGGTAACGAGGATCTCTCTTGATACATGTGGCGGTAACGAGGATCTCTCTTGATACATGTGGCGGTAACGAGGATCTCTCTTGATACATGTGGCGGTAACGAGGATCTCTCTTGATACATGTGGCGGTAACGAGGATCTCTCTTGATACATGTGGCGGTAACGAGGATCTCTCTTGATACATGTGGCGGTAACGAGGATCTCTCTTGATACATGTGGCGGTAACGAGGATCTCTCTTGATACATGTGGCGGTAACGAGGATCTCTCTTGATACATGTGGCGGTAACGAGGATCTCTCTTGATACATGTGGCGGTAACGAGGATCTCTCTTGATACATGTGGCGGTAACGAGGATCTCTCTTGATACATGTGGCGGTAACGAGGATCTCTCTTGATACATGTGGCGGTAACGAGGATCTCTCTTGATACATGTGGCGGTAACGAGGATCTCTCTTGATACATGTGGCGGTAACGAGGATCTCTCTTGATACATGTGGCGGTAACGAGGATCTCTCTTGATACATGTGGCGGTAACGAGGATCTCTCTTGATACATGTGGCGGTAACGAGGATCTCTCTTGATACATGTGGCGGTAACGAGGATCTCTCTTGATACATGTGATGGTAACGAGGATCTCTCTTGATACATGTGATGGTAACGAGGATCTCTCTTGATACATGTGGCGGTAACGAGGATCTCTCTTGATACATGTGGCGGTAACGAGGATCTCTCTTGATACATGTGATGGTAACGAGGATCTCTCTTGATACATGTGGGAGGTAACGAGGATCTCTCTTGATACATGTGGCGGTAACGAGGATCTCTCTTGATACATGTGGCGGTAACGAGGATCTCTCTTGATACATGTGGCGGTAACGAGGATCTCTCTTGATACATGTGGCGGTAACGAGGATCTCTCTTGATACATGTGGCGGTAACGAGGATCTCTCTTGATACATGTGGCGGTAACGAGGATCTCTCTTGATACATGTGGCGGTAACGAGGATCTCTCTTGATACATGTGGCGGTAACGAGGATCTCTCTTGATACATGTGGCGGTAACCGAGGATCTCTCTTGATACATGTGGCGGTAACGAGGATCTCTCTTGATACATGTGGCGGTAACGAGGATCTCTCTTGATACATGTGGCGGTAACGAGGATCTCTCTTGATACATGTGGCGGTAACGAGGATCTCTCTTGATACATGTGGCGGTAACGAGGATCTCTCTTGATACATGTGGCGGTAACGAGGATCTCTCTTGATACATGTGGCGGTAACGAGGATCTCTCTTGATACATGTGGCGGTAACGAGGATCTCTCTTGATACATGTGGCGGTAACGAGGATCTCTCTTGATACATGTGGCGGTAACGAGGATCTCTCTTGATACATGTGGCGGTAACGAGGATCTCTCTTGATACATGTGGCGGTAACGAGGATCTCTCTTGATACATGTGGCGGTAACGAGGATCTCTCTTGATACATGTGGCGGTAACGAGGATCTCTCTTGATACATGTGATGGTAACGAGGATCTCTCTTGATACATGTGGCGGTAACGAGGATCTCTCTTGATACATGTGGCGGTAACGAGGATCTCTCTTGATACATGTGGCGGTAACGAGGATCTCTCTTGATACATGTGGCGGTAACGAGGATCCTTCTTGATACGATGGACATATCTTTTCTTGTTTTGACCCTGTTTCTCATAAGTACATACGTGACTTGATTATTAAGTCTCCGACGAAGAGCTGTATTCTGGACCCCATTCCCACCTCCCTCACTAAGCAACATCTTGATGATCTTGTTCCGCTTATAACTGACATTGTCAATGCCTCTCTCTCCACAGGTTCCGTCCCCGCACAGTTCAAGCGGGTGGTTGTCACTCCTCTTCTGAAAAAGCCTAGTTTAGACTGCAATGTTCTGAAAAACTATAGACCGGTGTCAAA
>JAWQFJ010000144.1:10000-12500 GCA_034096865.1 Theodoxus fluviatilis | reverse complement strand
GTAGTCTAAAATGTTAAGTCTATGTTTTATTGTTGTCAATGCGTAACACTGTAGTCCTTGCTTGGCGCCAAGACAGGCGACGTCAGAGAGACGTATGCATACCCTGCGTTCCGTTGTCTGCTTCATCTCCGCTATCGTAACACACCAATCACAGCATTCCTGCGGTGACCTTTCACCCAATGGCAGAGGTCAACTTCCTGTCAAGGTTGCAGTGTAGCTGGAAAATCTCAGAAAGCTTCACGCTAGAGTGCGCCGCTTGCTGCGCCTAGCAACAATGAAAATACAACGCCCGTAGTCTCATTTGATTGGCTCACACTAAACATCGAATTCCAAAGAGGGGCTGCAAAACCCTCTACTTTAAATGATAACATGCTTTCTAAGTCACAAAAACCCCAAGCAATCAAAAATCCTCAACCTGCTATGCTTCATAGCACAGATAAAGCAGAGTACAACGGAACGTAGGGAAAGACTTTGTGCAAAAAGCCTCTAAATATGATTTAAACATCTATGTAATTATTGTTTTGAGATTCAAGTTTGCAGTGATGGTGAATAGAACGTAATTCGTGCTCTGTAAATCGATTTTAAAGCCAATGAAAGGTTGTCTAAGGCTGTTTAAAAACATAAACCCATTACTCAGCCTATTTATATTTTTTACTGACACGCACCGGCCGCTGTAAATGAGACTGAGGGGATGTTAAGCCGTCAGCAGAAAGTAGATTAACGCCAAAACGGCGTCGGACGAGTTTTTCATGACCTTCTAATAATTTATTTTCCACACTATTTGTTTTCCACTAAACTTCTTACTCGTATTCTGCAGGAGCAAATGTCAAAGTACGTTTATTTAAGCAGCAAATGCATAGCAAATACATGTAACGTTGTAAGTGCATGGCCCTCAATACTTGCATGTTGAAAAATGTCTACATGACTCTGCCCGGCCCTCATTTTGTAAAAGGTATGACGTCAAGACATCTATTTTTAATGTCTAAATGGCAGTTTTAAAACCATGAAACGTACTTGACCTCATACTTGTTTGTTGCATTTGTAGAGATGCACGTGGTCATCAAAGGCTGGAAGCGCGGACGAGGGCAACGCTTCAGACAACAAAGTCGAAAGTTTTGCTGCAGTCTTTGTACGGCCAAGCGAAAGCAAGAGAATAACACGAAGACAGTTCATGGTGTTTTTTTCCTACTCCAAGTGTACATTTTCACAAACAGATAAACGCAACGAAAAAAAATCTTTAATATGGGCTGACTGACGGTCCTTTCGAAGTGCATAAAGGGACTTTTCGGGTCGCAGTCATTTTTACTGCAACAGGATTTAAATTAGATTATCACCGTATATTTTTCATTTTATTTGCTACCGTATATCTCTATTTAGAAATGAACAATGACGTCTTTTTGTTGGCTTTTCCTACAGACTACAGTTGATTACCGTCACAGGAGCAACAGAAACATTATGCATTCCCTTCCTTTCATAGGACGCTGTGTCTCATCAATCTCTTTTCTCTTCATTCTCATTGCACTCACTTTTATACTGGGCAAAAAAGCTACGTTTTTCGAGCTAGCTTATTCAGTTTATAGTATTCCTTTGGCTCAGTGACACAGGCCATTGGTTGAATTATAAGAAGGGGGCGGGGCTATGGAAATACCCATGAGTGCATGTTTTGCAGGTGCGGGTCTGGGCTGCTTCAAGTGCCAGTCACTCAACCAGAGCGACCACTTCTGCGACGACCCCTACAACCCTGGCCACAGACCCGACTATTACCACCGTGTCTGCATGCAGGGGCTGCATGGCCGAGTGGGAGCCTTTCCCGCCAAATACTGCACCAAAGTGGCGGGAACTTGTGGTGCGTACCGACTCATTCCACGTGTCTGTGTCAGTGTGATACAGTGTCTGTGTGTGTGTTAGTGTGTGTTAGTGTGTGTGTATATATGTGTGTGTATATGTGTGTATGTGTGTGCGTGCGTGCGTGCGTGCGTGTGTGTGTGTTTGTGTGTGAATGTGTGTGTGTGAGTGTATGCGTGTGTGCGTGTGTATGTGTGTGTATGCGTGCGTGGGTGTGTGCGTGCATGTGTGTGTGTGTGTGAATGTGTGTATGTGTTTGTGTGTGTGTGTGTGTGTGTGTGCGTGTGTGTGTGTGTGTGTGTGATATCCATCTCTGTGTTTATTTGTTCGGCCTCCGGTCTGTCATAATATACATCAAACTCGCCAGAGAGAGAGAGAGAGAGAGAGAGAGAGAGAGAGAGAGAGAGAGAGAGAGAGAATGTGTGTGTGTGTGTGTGTGTGAATGAATTGTGTGTGTATGAGTGTGTGAGTGTGTGTGTTTGTGTGTGTGTCTGTGTGTCCGTCTCTGTATGTGGGGCTGCGTGTGTGCGTGCGTGCGAGTGTGTGTGTGTGTGTGTGTGTGTGTGTGTGTGTGTGTGTGTGTGTGTGTGTGTGTGTGTGTGTGTCTGTCTGTTTGTCTGTCTGTCTGTCTGTCTGTCTGTCTGTCTGTCTCTCT
>JAWQFJ010000143.1:5000-18921 GCA_034096865.1 Theodoxus fluviatilis | reverse complement strand
CAGACCAGCTTCCAATTTACCGAAAAGTATCATGAAGGAAAAGTTAGGAAAACTCATTTCATACTACAGAAGTACCGCACCACTCCAAAATAACTATTTTTAAGTGCCCTAATATTAAATTTATCGATGTTGTAAGTTTCAGAACATAATATGCGCGTTAAGTTACTTTAAAAACAGTTTTGACTAGACTACCCTGGCTGTTTCAGAGTGTTGATGGAGAATTCCGAATTTTACCGATGGCCATCTGTATTGACGTTTTAAACTGCGCGACATCAGAGCGAAGTCCCCTGCAAAGCTCGGAAAGCTGTTTCTCTCTTTAATTTGATAGTGTCGAAATGCTAAAGAGATACAAACTGCAATGGCAGTTCATATATTGCTGATCAGGTGTTAGTAAGCAATGTTGAATTGTCTCGAGTGAGTTCGGAGTGACCTAGTTTGTTCGGCCATGCCTATGAGCTCTGTAGGCTACGGCCAGCTATGGGCTAATGCTGTATGCGGCAGAATGCCTAGTTTTGGCCGCTCAGCAGTGTCAGCAGTCAGCAATCATTAGGCAGAACTATTTAGTGAAACATTTCAAATATGTAAATACTTCAGATTTAACACATTTTATTATTGGAAAAGAGGTTTCCATATTCGTATTTTATGCATTTGAACGTCGCGTTCAGAATCTGCAATGTCAAGGACTACTGATGCCATCAGTTTATGACTAACTGTAAGCTTTGTAAACATGGGCAGATCATGCCCTGCTATTGAATATAAATGAGAGTTTTTTAAGTTGTTGAAGTTTGAAAAAAAGGTGAAAGCACTGATGTTTTAATTAATTAACTCATTGCTTACGCAGGGATAGCATTAGGAACTTTACCTGTGTACGCAGTGTTTTTGCAAGTTTTCAAAAAATCACACAAAGTCCAAATTTAGAATAACTGTTTAATGGTTGGTACCACAAGAAAGATAATCATTTGCACTTTCTAGCTGAAGTGCTGGATAGTTACAATATGCAGTAAGAAAATTGGGGAAATTTGTTTTTTAACACCAGGTACATGCAATTTTGATTTTCTTTTTTTTACACCTAATGTATTGTACTAATAGTCAAGAGATAGATTTTGCACAACAGTTCTGAAATCAGTATTTCCACATCAAACTATATTGATGAATGATTGACTACAGGATAAAAAAATGCTTGAAAATGATTTTTTTAGCAAGTCAGAGAGGTGAAATCAGAAAATATACACTTACTGCAATCTGTCTCTGTTTGAATAGAAGAAAAGTCTCAAATGACCTGAGAGAAAGAAGGCGCCCTACTCGGCATAGTCCTCTTTTGTGTGGTACAGTTCATTGGAGGAGTAGAGAAGGTTTTCGGCATCCTCTGCATCCGAATCGATGTCTGTGTCTGCTGTAAAAACCGTTTCTATCTCTTCCTCTCTTTCTGACGTCGACGGCGACGAAGTCAATTCGTTTTCGCTTTCAGCCACGAAATCGATTCGTCTTTGCTGTCAGCCACCGCTTCATTCTAGTTGACTGGGACTATTTCCGCATCAGAATCATAAAGATCTTCTTCAGAAGTCCAATATCCACCTAGATCTTCAATATCAGACCCTTCTTCCATCCACACTTCTAATACTTCGTCATTTTCATCACCGCTCAATCACCGACAACGCGACGCCATGTCGACAAGCGCGAAAACGCGAGGTAGGGTGAGCGTAGCTTCTACTACATCTAGCTTTCTCACGGGGACTATACTAAAAGAAAAGGTAACTCCAGCGAACACAGATTGGTTACAGCATAAAGTGCTGTACGATTTACTTCCCTTGAAACAGCCACGTAGATAGGAAAATTTCTTGACGGCGACCGCAACCACGTAGTTGAGCTGCGTAGCCAAAGGGTGTTGGCGTCATCGCAACCACGTGGTTGAGCTGCGTAAGCAATGGGTTAATGACATTAATGTACTTGGGTAACTTCTAGTCTGTATTATTTTCCTCTCTGGATTGCATAGGTCACAGCAATTTCCTCAATCTTTGATTCATGATCATGGTAATGGAACTTTAAAAAATGATCAGTCAGTGATTATCTGCACCACCAGATATGCAGAGGGCATGTGTGTGTCACTGCGTACACATGATATTTCAAAGCCCTGTATAGCTTGAAGTTAAGAATCACTAATTCTCATAGCATTAATTAAGCTAAGGCATTTATAGAAAGATTGTGCAAAGAACTAATTATCTTCTTTTATGTATGGAGCAACTGTATAATGTGAGCCATTTACTTGCCAGTTATGAAGATGCTGACTTGATTTGCCTCGCTTTCATGATAAGAAATTCGTTAACTTAAGTATTTTTTGTGTGTATTATAATATTAATTGGAAGATTTTGTACATAAGTATTCTTTTCAAGTCTGTTTGTGGATTGTTCTTGGCTATATAATTTATTTTGGATGTTATGAACCAAAATAAATCAGCAAAAGTGCATTTGTTGAACAGTTTACTGGAATTTAATTTCTGTTTGGTTCCATCACATGTTGGACATTTGTGAATCTGTGTTCCTAAAACACTCTTAAAATGCAACTCAACAGCAAAGTTATCATTGTACCTATTCAAAACAACAATGTGGACATTTTCCTTAGGTGAGGGAGAGAAATGGCAAGTTACTGAATTGTATTTGTTGATCTACATCATGTAGGCTGCCCATTTTTCTTGAAACACCCATTACTGATATCACCAAAAAAATTAATTACTCACACCACATCATGTATATCTTCATGAAACTTATTTCCTATATTTGGGGGTACAAGATCAATTTTTAGTTCAAGTTTTGAACCTCTAGGGCAAATTCTTTTTTTTAAGGACTGGGTCCACTTTTTTGAACCTATGATTTTGACCTTCATTTGACCCATATTTTTGAAAATTCATTTTAAAAAATCAATAATTGCTTTAAAGTGTTAAACCAAAGTGATTTGGTGTCATTTGGGTGACATAGTATCTGACTGATAAGAAAAAAGTGCTTGAAAAGAATTTTTTTCAAATGGTTGGTTCATGCTAGTGTTTGCGTGTGTGTGCGCGCGTGCATCTATAGGTGAGTGTGTATGTGTGTACTTGTATGCATGTATGTGTGTGTATCTGTATGCATGTTAGTATGTACGTGTGTGTGCAACTATGTGTGTGTGTGTGTGCAACTGTGTGTGTGTGTGTGTGTTTGTGTGTGTGTGCGCGCACATATATGAGTCTGTATTTACATGTGTGTGCATACTTTGTGTGTGTGTGTGAACGCGTTTGTGTGTGTGCGCGTGCACATAATTGAGTCTGTGTTTACATGTGTGTGCATACTTCATGCGCGCGCATATGTGTGTGTGTGTGTATGTGTGTGTGTATGTGTGTGTGTATGCGTGCGTGTATGTATTGTCTACTCACATCCTTCATGTTCTCGGTGGCCTTGACAAGGCTGCCCATGCAACGCTGCACAAACTCTTCCTCCTTCTCCAGAGTGCCATTGCCATAGCCAATGTAGTAGTTACACAGGTATGTGCAGGCACTGGAGCTCACATCCTTGTCCGAGGCCAGCAGTGCTATGTCCCAAAGCTGATTCATCCCTGATAGCTGCAAGCACAATGAAACACAGGTCATGTAGGGGTTGCATCATGATGATGATGATGATGATGATGATGATGATGATGATGATGATGATTATGATGATTATGATGATGATGATGACAACGATGACGATAATGGTAGTGCTGCAATAATAATGGTGGTGGTGGTATGGCATTGGTGCTGGTGAGTGTAGTGATAGTGGTAATGGTGATAGTGTGGAGTGGTAATAGATAGATACTAGTAATGTATAAGTGGTAACAGCAATGGTGCCAAAATGATGGTGATGATAGTAACAAGAATGTAGTAATGGTGATAGCGTTTAAGACTGGTAATTGTTATTTTGGTGGCAGAAATCAAGTCAAGTATTCACTACATTCCTACAGTATATTGATATGGGCAGGTTTCACGATAACTGAGCTCTTGGATGTGTGTAAACTTTGTGTTCAAATTACTTGTTTACTGTGTTGATTTTCATTATTTTTTCTGTTGTGCACGCATCAGAGTAATAATTGAAATACAAATTTTAAAATGAAAAAAAAAATTGTTTGAGCATGTGCTTGCGAGAGTTTTTTTATAAAAGCGATCGTGTGGATCTTGACAGACGGCATTTCCTTTCTGTGTCATGACCTCATTTCGAAGTTTGAGTGCAGACACGAAAACAACACCCAAATTTAATAACAAATGTGTTTTTCAATCCAGCTATACACNNNAGACAGAATTATTCTAAATTTAGCATCATTTATCTGTCAACCATCCTTCTGATCAATGTTGTCACTTTTATTGCAAGTTTATTACTTTTCTTAAGGTGTACATAGTGTATGTTAAAGATGATTGTCATTGGTTGCTTCCAAACAACATTTTGTGGCAGTTATGATGCACTGAAGTTGTAAAAGCATTTTTTGTGGTTTCAGGATATAGGGTCTTTGAAAATCAATAACTTTGGAAATAAGTATGTTCATATACATTTTTTTACTGTTTTAGGTAGAAATAAAGTTGAACTCTTTGTGCAAACTGTTTTTGGGCCCCTGGTTGACTTTTTATTTTTTATGAATGATTGGGTGTAGAGGGAAACTGCAGTATGCAATACCGTGAAACCTGCCTATGGTGAAAATAAAGCAATCTTAAAAATATCAATTTTCTCAGAGAATTCAGGGACACTTCAAGACCTCGCTCAACTTAAAAATGGAAAGTTTCTTAAACATATTACATGCACGCATGTGTGCACAAATATGCATGCACATATGTGCACACACACACATATACACACCCATTCAGCCACCCACCCACCCACTCACACACAAACACACACACACTAACAAGCACACACACACACACACACAAGCACACACACACACAAGCACACACACACACACACACAAGCACACACACACACACACACACACACACAAGCACACACACACACACAAGCACACACACACACACACAGACAAGCACACACACAAGCACACACACACACACACAGACAAGCACACACACACACACACACACACAACCAAGCACACACATACACACACACACACACACACACACACACACACACACACACACACACACACACACACACACACACACACACACACACAATCTGGTTGAAAAAGGTAAAGTCATTCTGGTAGTAGATGCTCAGTTCATTCTGCAAGGGTACAAAGCCCACTGAAAACTTTTCCACCAACCTCATTCTCACTGAGGGCTGTCTCATAGGGAACCCCAGCGATTCGAGCCAACTGCGAGAGCTGCTGGAACAAGCTCAGTCCCGTCATGCTGATGTTCTCGGGTTTCAGGGAAGGCATCTGCAAAGAAGGCATTTAGATTAGCAATCCATCTAGCATGAGATAGTAGCTCTTTTCGTCTGGCTGGTTTCAGGGAAGGCATCTGCAAAGAAGGCATTTAGATTAGCAATCCATCTAGCATGAGATAGTAGCTCTTTTCGTCTGGCTGGTTTCAGGGAAGGCATCTGCAAAGAAGGCATTTAGATTAGCAATCCATCTAGCATGAGATAGTAGCTCTTTTCGTCTGGCTGGTTTCAGGGAAGGCATCTGCAAAGAAGGCATTTAGATTAGCAATCCATCTAGCATGAGATAGTAGCTCTTTTCGTCTGGCTGGTTTCAGGGAAGGCATCTGCAAAGAAGGCATTTAGATTAGCAATCCATCTAGCATGAGATAGTAGCTCTTTTCGTCTGGCTGGTTTCAGGGAAGGCATCTGCAAAGAAGGCATTTAGATTAGCAATCCATCTAGCATGAGATAGTAGCTCTTTTCGTCTGGCTGGTTTCAGGGAAGGCATCTGCAAAGAAGACATTTAGATTAGCAATCCATCTAGCATCAGATAGTAGCTCTTTTCGTCTGGCTGGTTTCAGGGAAGGCATCTGCAAAGAAGGCATTTAGATTAGCAATCCATCTAGCATGAGATAGTAGCTCACTTCGTCTGGCTGGTTTCAGGGAAGGCATCTGCAAAGAAGGCATTTAGATTAGCAATCCATCTAGCATGAGATAGTAGCTCTTTTCGTCTGGCTGGTTTCAGGGAAGGCATCTGCAAAGAAGGCATTTAGATTAGCAATCCATCTAGCATGAGATAGTAGCTCTTTTCGTCTGGCTGGTTTCAGGGAAGGCATCTGCAAAGAAGGCATTTAGATTAGCAATCCATCTAGCATGAGATAGTAGCTCACTTCGTCTGGCTGGTTTCAGGGAAGGCATCTGCAAAGAAGGCATTTAGATTAGCAATCCATCTAGCATGAGATAGTAGCTCTTTTCGTCTGGCTGGTTTCAGGGAAGGCATCTGCAAAGAAGGCATTTAGATTAGCAATCCATCTAGCATGAGATAGTAGCTCACTTCGTCTGGCTGGTTTCAGGGAAGGCATCTGCAAAGAAGGCATTTAGATTAGCAATCCATCTAGCATGAGATAGTAGCTCTTTTCGTCTGGCTGGTTTCAGGGAAGGCATCTGCAAAGAAGGCATTTAGATTAGCAATCCATCTAGCATGAGATAGTAGCTCACTTCGTCTGGCTGGTTTCAGGGAAGGCATCTGCAAAGAAGGCATTTAGATTAGCAATCCATCTAGCATGAGATAGTAGCTCTTTTCGTCTGGCTGCTACACCTATCCCCCTGCAGACTGCAGATAGAAATAGTCCCTCCTTGTCTCCATATAAGAGTTGTAAATAGGAAAATGACCAGGGAAATCTAGCCTTGACTGGCTCCTACTCTATCCAACCCCACACGATTTCTGTGATCAAAGGTCTTACGTAGCCTACATAGGCCTTTAGGTTGTCAAACTTCATTTCACCTGTCCTGAGAGTCTGCAGCTGGGACACTGCATTCTCCATGAAGACGGAACTGAACTGGACACCGTGCTTTCTATGCTGAGCGTGCGCTCACCTTCTCCAGGAAGATGTGCTTGAAGGTGTCCAGGGAGAGTCCGTGGTGCTCCTTGCCCCTGGCTTGGGTCAGGAACCAGTTCAGGCAGTCGTCCGAGCACTCGGGGTCCAGGGCCAGGTAGCACCACAGAATGTCCACCTGGTTCAAGTCCATTCCTGCAGGACACAAACACACAGCTGTAGTTGTTTCAAGTACAATCACCATTAATAATCACAGTCTACATTCACTGTCTATATTCCCCATCTACAGTTGCCGTCTACAGTCACCGTCTATGGTCACAGTGTAGTCACCGTCTAGGGTCACAGTGTACGGTCACAGTCTATGGTCACAGTCTACGGTCATCATCTGCGGTCACCGTCTATGGTTACAGTGTATAGTCACAGTCTACAGTCATGGTCTACAATCAGTCTACGATTACCATCAACGATCACCCTCTTTTTAGTCATCTATTGTCTCTAGATTATCTCTCAAGTGCCATTGCAGACCATTTCTGAGGGGAACAAACACACATCTCTGTCACAAGTACAAGCACTGCCATGGGCCATCACACCACTTGCAGCCATCTGGCTTTGCAGGTCCTCACATTCCTGTCTTATGAATCCAAGTTGTTTACTGAAAGTCAACGCACAACAAACACAAAATCTGTTTGATGCCAAGGTCTTTCCAGTGACATTCACTGCCTCAGGATGAGCAATCTCTCTCTCACACACACACACACACACACATACACACGCGTGCACACACACACCCCCCTCTCTAGTCCAAGAGAGGCCGGTCACAACTCACTGAGGGATTCAGGGGAGCCCTTTGCGGAGTACACAAAGGTCAAGAAGTTCAGGCGAACTTGAACCTGCTCCTTGTGAGGATGCCTGCAACGCCAAGCAACATTTCCTTTGTAAACAACTCAATTAACACAATTCATATTGCAAAAAACAATAAGCACTCCTTGTGAGGATGCCTGCAACGCCAAGCAACATTTCCTTTGTAAACAACTCAATTAACACAATTCATATTGCAAAAAACAATAAGCACTCCTTGTGAGGATGCCTGCAACGCCAAGCAACATTTCCTTTGTAAACAACGGAATTAACACAATTCATATTGCAAAAAACAATAAGCACTCCTTGTGAGGATGCCTGCAATGCCAAGCAACATTTCCTTTGTAAACAACTCAATTAACACAATTCATATTGCAAAAAACAATAAGCACTCCTTGTGAGGATGCCTGCAACGCCAAGCAACATTTCCTTTGTAAACAACGGAATTAACACAATTCATATTGCAAAAAACAATAAGCACTCCTTGTGAGGATGCCTACAACACCAAGCAACATTTCCTTTGTAAACAACGGAATTAACACAATTCATATTGCAAAAAACAATAAGCAATATAGCCAGCCTTTTTTCACACACATTCACCAAGATTGCCAACAACTATGAAACATTTAGTAATGATGCCATCTCAGAGAATAGCCCCCCTTTCATAGAGTTTCACTATAGAAGAGAGTCCCCCATCACTGTCTTTCTACTTCTTAAAAATAAAATGAGCACTCCATATTTGCAGGTCGGCTTTAAATGTATTTAGACCCAAGGCAAGTTTCCGAGGACTATAATGTGCTAGCAAAGGCAATCCCAAAGACATTTCTGGTATTATTTTAAAGTGATTGCTGTGATCATACAGGAGTGAGCATCAACTTTTGGATGGAAAGGCAGGCGGTGTCTCATTTTTTAAATGGATTTATTAAAAGAGCTGACCGACTGGATGTTGTGTATGATTAAATCAATCACTTGAAGAACAAGAAGGGCAAAGCCCATACGACTCACATGCTTGACCTTGACATGACCTTGACCTTCAGGTGACCTTCAAGGTCAAGGTCAAACAACTAAACCTACCAATGACATACACTAAGAAATGCTTTACACATTTTTCCTACCAAAATACATGTGGCCTTGACCCAAGGTCAAGGTCATCCAAGGTCATGCAACACAAAGCTGTTAATTCAAGACACAGGAAGCACAATGGTGCTTATTGGCACTTTCTACCATGAGATATGGTCACTTTTAGTGGTTCACTACCCCATTTTGGTCACATTTCATAAGGGTCAAAGTGACCTTGACCTTGATGATATGTGACCAAATGTGTTTCATGATGAAAGTATAGCATGTTCCCCACATAATTATTAAGTTTGAAACAGTTATCTTCCATAGTTCAGGGTCAAGGTCACTTCAAAATATGTATACAATCCAACTTTGAAGAGCTCCTGTGACCTTGACCTTGAAGCAAGGTCAACCAAACTGGTATCAAAAGATAGGGCTTACTTTGCCCTATATACCACATATAGGTCAGGTATCCAATCTCAAAAACTTCAGAGAAAATTGAGAAAGTGTGAAAAATGACTTTTTTAGACAACATTTATGGCCCCTGCGACCTTGACCTTGAAGCAAGGACAAGTCACTGTGTATGTTTTTTGAGGCCTTGTCATCATACACCATCATGCCACATTTGGTATTGATAGACTGAATAGTTTCCAAGAAAAATCCAACGTTAAAGTTTTCGGACGCCCGGACGGACGAAACGGGTGAGTACATAGACTCACTTTTGCTTCGCATGTGAGTAAAAAAATCCAACTGGAGATGCCATCTGGACTGCCTCTGCTAGCATATCAGAGCCCTGGGAAACTCACCTCGGCTGCGATTTCTAATCACTGAATAACTGATGTTGAAGGTTAGTGATGACAAAGAAAGTGAAGAGAATTTTTTTTAATCACAAAGCAGCAGTTCAATGAATGCCACAAACACGAGGTCAGCCTTCCCTGTGTGGATTGGTTGTGCCAGACAGGTGGGCACAACACTGAACAGCACCTGGAATGGTTATGAGTCAATACTTCAGTTGCAGGGGTAAATATCGAATGACAGGTCTGCTTTGAAACTTGGCAGATCAATGTAAGGCAGTTAATTGGGGGTTGGATAAGGGGTATTCTACTGCTCTCTAAGGGTTGGGCTTTAATCTTTCAGGGCGGTGTGAATGCATGGTTAGAGCTAAGCAATCTAATCCTGTCTTGATAGGGCATATGGATTTTTGAGTGCTGATCTAGGTCATAATTAGCACCGACCCCCCTGTAGACCATCTGAGCAACAGAATTGTAGTTTTCCATAGGACATTTGAGCACCAACAGTCACTGTTGTTACGATGTGAAAATGCTGCAGAAATATGACTGCAAGTGAATTCAACTAGAGTGAACAGCAATCACGTCCGTTTCTACATGAAAATACTGTGCTGCAAAAGTATATTTGTGCATAAATTCAGTTGAAGTGAAAAGCTCAGTTTTAAACAAAACATATGCATGAAATGCTGATGAATGTTGATATGCTCTATTTAGTTGCAATGTTTTATAAAGCCTGTCAATTTTTTGCCACATTTAACAATAAATCATTCAGAAATGATATAATTCTGCATTTAAATGGGATTTAAGAGTCATTTTCTTGGTCACTCATGTCTTGTGTATCGGCTCAAAAGGGTTAAAGTCTTGCTCAGATGGGTTGTGCTTTGCTCAAATAGCCACTTTCCTGTCGCTATTTTGGCCTGTCAAAGCACTCACATTTCTAATGACACTTCAAAGCCCCTGGCTGAGCTACTGGATTGGCTCCCGAAGCCTAGCAGTCAGGTGGTCTGGCTGATGAGGGAGGTATTGATCAGCCTTGGTTATTTTTCTACCTCTACTGGAGGTCCAAGAAAAACACCATTTCAAGTAAAGATTCCTTCATTACCATAAATATACTACAAAGCTGCCAGCTCCGTGCTTACACCAAACAGCAAACTCAACACCTGGCAAGCTAGTGACAAAGCAACATGGCCCACTCACAAGTTGAGGATTTGGCTGCCATTCTTGGCGTAGTGGATGAGGTCATTAAAGAAATGGGCCATCAAGTCGTGCTTCTTCACGGCCCACCTGAAACAACAGTTTAGATCCGTAAGTAATAACAATGACCATTAAAAAAACAGAGAAGAAGATGAAGAAAGCAAAGAAGAAGATGAAAGCAGAGAAGATGAAAAAGAAGAAAGCCGAGAAGAAGATGAAGAAAACAAAGCAGAGAAGAAGAAGAAGAAGAAGAAGAAGAAGAAGAAGAAGAAGAAGAAGAAGAAGAAGAAGAAGAAGAAGAAGAAGAAGAAGAAGAAGAAGAAGAAGAAGAAAACACACAGACCTGCCTTAAGCAAATTGAATTTAATTAGCATCAAATACAACCAGATGAAATAAGTGCAGTTATATGCAAATGTGTGTGCAGCAACCTGCTTGCGACACATCAAAACATCCACTAGGAATGTGTGAAAGTACATAATTCTGAAATCTTTTTCCGTGTAACTTACATTGGCATACTTAACATACAAAGAAAACCATTTTCAAAGAAATTCTACTTAGCACATAAACAAAATCAATTCACAAACAAATCTTTCAGAAATGCATGACATACACAAGTTTGAGCAAGTAATGCTGATGCTTAAAGGACAAAACTAGGAAGAAACCACAACACAATTCAGCAGACAGGCTTGGGCACATTTGGTACTGAGGAACACGGAACCTACATGACATAGGTGTGTGTGTCCATGGGTGAAGCCTGACGAGAAAATATAGAGAAGATCTTGGTAATCAGGCGCAAGGACACCACCACAGACCTGAAAAAGGCAAGACATCCATCATGCTTAAACAGTTCTTTCAATGTATCAGCTTTAAGTACACACTTTTCAATCTGTCATCAGAAATGATATTGAGGGAATAATATTTTCACAAGTTAAAAATCTTACATACACAAGTCTACCAATGTGATAATCATCTCATTCCATCCATCAAACCAACAACATTTGAAAAGGTACTGGTGATTTTGATGTGTGCACAGAAGAGTTGTGATTAGAATTGTGACCAGGTGGGAAGGAGGGTGGGAAGGTGGGTGGGAAGGGATGGATGGTTGATGCTCCATCACCTATCAGCTTCTGTGGGCTATGTAAAGCCATCCACTACTGTCATCACTGATGTTTGTTGGAGCATGAACAAATCTAGGAATGCCTTGCTCAAGCAGGCCTCACTAGGGGACTGGTCTGGGCCACACAAGCTAGCGGGCCAGAGCATTTGATTCAGGGCATTTATGCTCAATACAGGGCCAGAGCATCTGATTCAGGGCATTTATGCTCAATACAGGGCCAGAGCATCTGATTCTGGGCATTTATGCTCGAAACAGGGCCAGAGCATCTGATTCAGGGCATTTATGCTCAATACAGGGCCAGAGCATCTGATTCAGGGCATTTATGCTCAATACAGGGCCAGAGCATCTGATTCTGGGCATTTATGCTCGAAACAGGGCCAGAGCATCTGATTCAGGGCATTTATGCTCAATACAGGGCCAGAGCATCTGATTCAGGGCATTTATGCTCAATACAGGGCCAGAGCATCTGATTCAGGGCATTTATGCTCAATACAGGGCCAGAGCATCTGATTCAGGGCATTTATGCTCAATACAGGGCCAGAGCATCTGATTCAGGGCATTTATGCTCAATACAGGGCCAGAGCATCTGATTCAGGGCATTTATGCTCGAAACAGGGCCTTACTGCCTTGCTGACTGCTCCAAGTGTAACGTTTCAGACAAAATCCAGCAAATAGCGTCTTTGTGCACCATTTTTACATCATTCCCCCACCCCCAATATTCACTTTCTTCCCCGCATCCCTCTCCTAGGAAGAATCACAGGAGGAGACATGGAGAGATTGGAGTAAAGTGAACTGGGACTACGAGGACTTGTAGTGCTGTGAACTGTGACAGAAAGGACTATGAATGGTGTGAACTATGTCTGTAACAACAAGGAGTAACATGTGAGAGTGTGTGTGTGTGTGTGTGTGTGGGGGGGGGGGGTGCATGCGTTATGCGTTGATGATCGTGTATGTGTTATGTGTGCTGTGCGAGTGTGGTTGTTGATGTGCATGCAAGATGATGAACATGATGGGGGGGGGGGGGGGGTGTTCTTGTACATGTGTTATGGATGAAGATCGGGTATGTGTTATTGCGTGACGATGATTGTTTGATGTGCATGCTTGTGTCTTTGTTCCTTCTGTGATTACTTGTTTTGGTGTAAAATGTTTCTCTATTAAATTGAATTGCCTCTGATGGACTCCATAACTTGAACGATATGATTGAGTTAATTAATGTTGAACTGTTTTTGTTTTTGTATGTATGTATTATGTTTTTGCCACCGACAAAACGAATTTCCTTGTGATCAATGAGGACAATAAAGTATCTTGTATCTTGTATCTTGTATATCATCCTCAACTTGATCCGCAGGTGAAGGGGAAGCACTGGACCTCAGGGCTCAAGCCATTTTCCTGCTTCCCTTCAGTCTTCCCCATTTACCAAATTTACAACTTACACAGCTTGAAACATCTGCCTTGCCTCTCAAAGATGTTACAGCCCACACTTACCTGTGATTGGCTAGGTTGGTGATGCAGGCTTCTATGAACTTGAGGTTGATACGCTTGTCGTTGATGTAGCAGAGGAGGTTGGCCAGCACTTTCTCTACCTCCACTGCCATGCCTTCTGGCAGCTGGCCCTGTAGCATTCACAGCACACCACTTATCATCATCATCATCACCCCCATCATCATCATCATCATCACCACCATTATCATCAACACTGTAATCATCATTCAGGTTGAGTGCCTGCTCTGATACAGGTGGTCACTCAAATGGAATGCCTAACAAAGTGTAGGAGTTCATTAGTGCAGCTCCAAGCACTGCCCATGCTAGGTACAAGCCACTGCAGACCAAAATCCTGGTACTTAATGTCCCATATCACCTATCTCTGTCCCTTGCTTACCATTCCCAAAACAATGTAGTTTTATTTTTAATATTATATGATGGGCAGGTCAGCATGAGCTTTTAAAATGTACTTTTATTCTTATTTTTTCA